>CM055116.1:961878568-961938568 GCA_029206835.1 Rana muscosa
GTAGGGAGTGCATTGATGGACTAGTTAGGGAGCAGGCAGCAGAGCAGGGGGCGGACCTGGCAGCATCAGTAAAGGAGCTTTCCAGCACCTTCCAGTCCTTTCGGGCACTTTTTTCCTCTTTCAGTTAACTCAGCCCCAGAGTAATCCTCCACCAGCGCAGCAGAGTGTTGCCCCCACCCTTGCGGTAATGCTCCCTAGTAGTGGTGAGCAACCGCAAGATTCCAGAGAGGAAATTGAAGATGAAGCAGACAATGCAGCTTCAGATTCTGAAAGTGAATCAGCACCAGAGGAGTTGGACGGGGAGTCCACAAGCTCCTCACGGTATAAACTTTCTCTTGAAGTGGAGGAGCTCTTAGGAGCTATCCATACCACCTTAGGTATTCAGGAAGAAAGGAAGACACTATCCCTACACGACCAGATATACAGGGGCTTGGGGGAACAGAAAGAGAGTGTTCCCGGTCCACGAGGTCCTGGTCGATGCCATTAAAAGAGAATGGCAGGATCCAGAAAGGAAACCTTTCTTCTCAGAGACATTGAAGAGAAGATTTCCCTTTGCTGAAGACAAGTGTCTAGTCTGGAATAAATCTCCTAGATTAGACACTGCCTTTTCCCAGGTCTCAAGGCACACGGACCTGGCCTTTGAGGACATGGGAGTCCTTTCTGACCCCATGGATAGAAGGATGGACTCCCTTCTAAAAAAGTCATGGGATTCATCCCAAGGATATCTCAAACCTGCCATGGCGGCCACAGTGGTGGCCCGCAACATGGAATATTGGCTTACACAGATCAAAGCTCAAATTGAAGCAGGTACGGCGAAGGAGACAATTCTTGCCTCTTTCCCCATGCTACTCAAAGGAGTTGCATACCTTGCAGACGCGTCTGCGGAGTCAATACGCATGTCAGCAAGGTCTACTGCCCTGACCAATTCTGCAAGGAGGGCCTTGTGGCTTAAGACTTGGCAGGGAGATAGCGCATCCAAAGTAAAACTCTGTGGGATTCCCCTCACAGGGGACCTGCTATTTGGACCAGGCTTGGAGGCCGTTTTGGATCGAACGGCTGATAAGAAAAAGGCCTTTCCCCTTAAAAAGAGATTTGGGGAACAGACCAAAAGGAAGTTTCTTCCTCAGGGGAAAAGGGAAGCCCCAAAAACCAAACAGAAGAGGGTATGGGGACCAAAAGGAAAAGGGCGTGGGGGGGGGCGGTTTTTCGCCCTCCTGAACAGCCCAAAAAGACCCAGTGACGGGTTCAAGGTGGGAGGAAGGTTGAGGGCCTTCCTCCCACAGTGGGAGATCATCACGTCCAACCAATTTGTGTTGGGGATCATCAGGAGAGGATACAAATTGGAATTTTCCAATCCTCCCCCACTCAGACTGTTAATCACAGACCTCCCAAGATGTGCAGAAAAATCATCTGCCCTTCTGACCTCCCTTCAGGAGTTAGAGGAACAGGAGGTGGTAGTCCAGGTCCCAACGCCAGTCGGGCAGAGGCTTCTACTCCCACATTTTTGTGGTCCGCAAGCCGACAGGAAAGTTCAGACTTATTCTGAACTTGAAACCCCTGAATCTTTCAGTCATCTACAAAAGATTCAAGATGGATTCAATTTATTCGGTGAAAGCCCTGCTTCCTCCAAACTGTTATATGGCATCCATCGATCTGAAGGATGCGTACCTGCACATTCCCATCGCAGAGGATCATCAGAAGTTCCTCAGACTGGCAGTAAATATGGGAAAAAGGGTAGTCCATCTCCAATTCAAGGCTCTCCCCTTTGGCCTATCATCTTCCCCCCGTATTTTCACCAAAGTGATGCCGGAAGTCTTAGCGTTCATACGACTCAGGGGAGTCTCAGTGATCGCATATTTAGACGACCTGCTTCTGTTTGCCCCTTCTCCGGAACAGCTGTCTCGGAACCTTCAGGTAGCAAGAGACATTCTCATAAATCTGGGCTGGCTCCTGAATCTGGAAAAATCCAACCTGGTTCCGTCCCAGAAAGTCATCTTTCTGGGATACTGGTTAGACTCAGTAAGTCAGAGAGTCTTCCTTCCACAGAAGAAGGTTATGAAGGTAAACAGTGCAATGTCAGTTCTACAAGGCAGCGGCCTAGTCTCGGTAAGAAGGGCTATGTCAGCCTTAGGTTTACTGACATCAACACTCCCAGCAGTTCAGTGGGCGGGATTACATTTTCGCCCCCTACAACTGTTTATCCTAAAGGTCTGGGACCACAGCCAGCAGTCTATAGACTCCATGATCACAGTACCAGGTCAGATCAAGCGGTCTCTCTGGTGGTGGCGAAGGGGCAAATCTGACACAGGGTCTAGATTGGGTCCTTCCAATATCTAGGACAGTTACAACCGATGCGAGTGGCACAGGTTGGGGAGCACACCTGGATTCCCAGTTAGTACAAGGGACCTGGAAAAAGGAGGACGCAAGGAGGTCCTCCAACTGGAGGGAGCTGAGGGCGGTCTCACTGGCCCTCAGGTCTTTTCAGGGGGAACTTCAGGGCCAACACGTGAGAATCCGATCAGACAATTCCTCAACGGTGGCCTACATCAACAGGCAGGGAGGTACCAGGAGTGGGTCCCTGTGGAGTCTTACAGAAGACATCCTCAGGTGGGCTGAGTCCAATGTTCTGTCCCTCTCAGCATTACATCTGAAGGGGGAACAGAATCAGTTGGCGGATTTTCTCAGCAGGAAAACTCTAAGGGAAGGCAACTGGGTCTTGAGCCAGGAGGCCTTCAACCTGGTCACTCAAAAGTGGGGGGTGCCATGTGTGGACCTCTTCGCCTCAGGGCACAATGCCAAAGCAGACCTCTTCTTTTCCCTGAACAGACGAGATGGGGCACTAGGGGTAGATGCCCTGGCTCAGACCTGGGCATTCTCCAAGTGCTATGCTTCCCCCCTCCTGTCCTGATTCCTGCAGTGCTGAGGAAATTCCGGGAGGAGAATACAACCCTAATTCTAATTGCGCCACATTGGCCAAGGAGGCTGTGGTTCTCCATCCTGAAGAGTCTGGCGGTAGAACCACCTTGGTTTCTCCCAGCCCAGAAGAACCTTCTCACTCAGGGCCCAGTCTGTTGTCCGGACATAGAGAGGTGGAACATTGCAGCCTGGCTTCTGAGGAGGAATTGCTGAGGGGCAAGGGATTCTCGGATCGCCTAGTGGCAACCCTCCTAAACTGCAGGAAAAAAGAGACGCAGGTTATCTATTTGAAAGTTTGGAAGCGTTTCAATAGTTGGTGCTTGGAAAGCTCCTTTGACACCCGAAGTTCGGTAGCAGTATTGGAATTCCTGCAGTCTGGGGCTGATAAGGGCTTGGCCCTTAGCACCCTTAAGGGGCAAGTGTCCGCCTTAAGCGTTTTCTTAGAGAAACAACTAGCCATGGACCCTTGGATAGTAAGGTTCTTTAAAGCACTAGCTAGACAGAGGCCAGTCAGAATTTCCTCTTTTCCTGTATGGGACCTTTCCTTAGTTCTACAAGCTCTTACAGAAGAACCCTTTGAGCCACTAGATTCGTGCACAATTGAGCTTATCACCCTCAAGACTGTGTTTCTAGTGGCAATCACTACGGCAAGGCGAGTGAGTGAACTCTAAGCCCTCTCAATTGGGGCTCCCTTTTTTCAAGTTTTTACGGATCGTGTAGTTTTTAAGACAGATCCGGCCTTTTTGCCTAAAGTATCTTCTAGATTTCATAGAGGTCAAGAAATTGTTTTGCCTACCTTTTTTTTTCAAACCCTGTGAGGGAACAGGAACAAAAATTTCATAACTTAGACGTCAGGAGGTGCGTCCTTCAGTATTTAGAAGCTACAAAACAGTTTAGAAAGTCTGATTCTTTATTTGTTTTATTTTCGGGGTCTAGACAGGGCTCTAAGGCCTCTAGACGCACGATAGCCAGATGGCTAAGGACAGCTATTAGTAAGTCTTACATATTAGGGGGGTTAGAAGCCCCGGAGGGTGTTAGGTCACTCTCTACCAGGGCAATGTCAACCTCTCAAGCAGAGTGGGCTGGTGCTTCTCTGGAGCAGATCTGTAGAGCAGCAATGTGGTCCAGCTTTACCACATTTGTGAAACGCTACAGATTGGATTTGCTGATCGCCAAAGACCAGGCCTTTGGCCGTAAAGTACTGCAAGCAGTAGTCCCACCCTAAGGTAAGGTACTCGCTTATCCTCTCTAAGGTGGCTGTCCTGAAAGATGAAGAGGGAAAAAATTGAGTTACTTACCGGTAACATCCTTTTCCACTAATCTTTCAGGACAGCACCGGTACCCACCCAACTATTGGATATTCCTATGAGCTCATCGTATGGGGCCGTCGGGTAAGATTTTTATATGTGAATGACGTGTTCTTGTGTCTCCCCAGTTGACCGGAGGTACTCTTGAAGAACTGAGGGCCCGGTGGGAGGATGAGGCTTAAATCTTTGAATGAAGGCGGTGTTTCCTGAGAGGGGAGGAGCCGGGATCTCTCTCTAAGGTGGCTGTCCTGAAAGATTCGTGGAAAAGGATGTTACCGGTAAGTAACTCCGTTTTTTTGTACTCACCGTAAAATCCTTTTATCTGTCGTCCATGGACGGACACAGCACCCACCCCTCCTTTTTTTTTGGTTTGTACTGCTTTTTACGAACGGAGCTGCTGACTGCAGGACGGAGGGTTATGTCCAGAGGGACCGCCCCCTGGGCGGGGCTGTTCAACTCTGTTAAAGTAACATGTATTTAAATACCTAACAACATGTTCTGCCTAGTCCTCTCCTATATAACAGGAACATAACCCAACTGTCAAGAATTAAGGAGCTGTATCCCTCCATGGACGACAGAGAAAAGGATTTTACGGTGAGTACAAAAAATCCAATTTTTTTATACACAGTCCCACCATTTTCAGAGGCTCAGATGAATTTAATCATAAATAAAATGTTCATGTTTAATATTTTGTTGGGAATCCTTTACTGGCAATGACTGCCTGAAGTCTGGAACCCACGGACATTACCAAAGACTGGGGTTCCTCCCGTCTGATGCTTTGCCGGGCTCTAACGACAACTTTCTTCAGTTGTTCTGTTTTGTGGGTTGTTTTTACCTTCAGCAAGTGAAATGCATGCTTTATTATTATTTATTAATATTATTATTATTGGTACTTGTATAGCGCCGTCAATTTACGCTTTACATATACATTGTACATTCACATCAGTCCCTACTCTCAAGGAACTTGCAACCTAATGTCCCTAACACACATTCATACATACTAGGGCCAATTTTAGACAGGATCCAATTAACCTACCAGCATGTCTTTAGAGTGTGGGAGGAAACGGGATTACCTGGAGGAAACCCACGCAGGCACAGGGAGAACATGCAAACTCCAGGCCTTTTTGCTGCTTTGGGTTGAGATCAGGCGATTGACTCGAACATTGCAGAATATTCCACTTCTTTTCCTTCAAAAGCTCCTGGGTTGCTTTTGCAATGTGTTTTGGATCATTGTACATCTGTACTGTGAAGCGCTGTCCAATCAACTTTGCTGCGTTTGGCTGAATCTGGGCTGGCAGTATATCTAAACACTGCAGAATTCATCTGGCTGCTTCTGTCACATCAATAAACACCAAGGACCAAGTGCCAATGGAAGCCATGCATGCCCATGCCAACACACTGCCTCCACCATGTTTTACAGATGACATTGTGTGCTTTGGATCATGAGCTTTTCCAAGCCTTCTCTACACTTTTATCTTCCCCTCGTTCAGTACAGATTAAGAATGCTTTTCCAGAATTGCTCTGGCTTTTTATAATGTTTTTTTTTTTTTTGCAAAGTCTTGGGCTCTGTTCACATCGAGACATTTTTGGCCATTTTTCTGCTCTAAGCTCGGCTCTAAAAACGCCCAACAAGACAAATCCTATTAATTGCAATGGCCCCCTGTTCACATCAGAGTGTTCTGTCGCCTAAAGCGAAAACGCCCATCGCTCAAAAAAAGAACATGAGCTTCTTTTTTGGAAGATTACAGGCGTTTTACATTGGTGACCTTTTGAACTTGAAAGCGCCTGTAAAACAGCAACACCTAGATGTGAACAGGGCCTAATCTGGCTTTTCTATTCTTCAGGCTTATGAATGGTTTGCACCTTGTGGTGACCCCACTGTATTTGCTCTTGTGAAGTCTTCTCTAGATTGCTGACTTTGGCAATGATACGCCCACCTCCTGGAGAGTGTCCTTCACTGGATGTTGTGAATGGGGTTTTCCATACCATAGAGAGGATCCTGCGATCATCCACCACTCTTGCCTTCTGTGGACATCCAGGCCTTTTATGTTACTGAGCTCACCAGGTTCCTCCTATGTACCAAGCTGTTTGGCCACTTCTAATGTTGCTGCTATCTCTCTGATAAATTTGGTTCCTTTTTGAAGCTTTACAATGGCCTGTTTCACTTGCATGGACGGTTCCTTTTAACGCATGATGTATGTTCTCAGCAATAGATTGCAAATGCCACACTTAGAATCAACTCCAGACCTTTTACCTGCTTAATTGATGAAGAAACTACAAAGGAGTAGCCCACACCTGGCCATGAAACTGCTTTTCATTTATTTGTCCAATTACTTTTGGTCCCTTGAAAAAGGGAGGATGGATATTAAGAGCTGTAATTCCTAAACCCTTCCTCTGATTTAGATGTACGTACCCTCAAAATAAACCTGGGAGTGTGTACATTCAGTCTATATTCATTATATAACTAACTATATCTTAAATATGTTTTGGTAACTATCTGAAAAAAAAACCTAAATTGTGCCTATGTCCAAATATATATGGACCTAACTGTACCTGGAAGATATTTGACATCTCTTCAGGTGGTCAAATCAAGTGGCAGAGTAAGGAAAAATGGCTGGTGGTGGTTGGAGGGAGAGATATATATCCCTTTTTAGTTTTCTATTGAGATCTTCTATTCTCCCCCCCCATTCTCTCTTCTTAAAGTGATGGTAAACGTGTTTTTGTGTGGTTTAAAAATACAAGGGGCTTTCTAGTCACACTGGGACTTGAGTTTGTATAATAAAATAAGGTGTGGAAACTGCATTTATATTTTTCGACATACTCCCTTGCTACATTTATAAAAAAACTTATCCCAGCTTTTAATGCCTGGAAAGCTTTGGGATAGAAAGATTTGTCTGTACACCTGAACCATCCTAGGACAGCCTGCTTCACTTCGTCATCAGTGCTGAAATACTGGCCTCCGAGGAACTCTTATTTTTTTTAAATTTTTTTTAGGGCTCCAAACGGGTGAAAATTACCCAGAGCGAGGTCCAGGCTTTAAGGGGGTTGTGGCTATACCTCCCAGCCGTGTTGCTCTAATGTGCATGTAGTGTGGTGAGCAGTATGAGCTTGTGCCTTGTCCTGGAAAAACAGGACGCCTTTGGTAATCAAACCATTTTCTTTCTGCAGACGCGTATGCACATCACTCGGAAAACACGACTGTAATATTCACTGTTGATATTGGCACCACAGGGTAGAAAATCCACATGAATAATGCCATGTTTGTCCCAATAAACACTTACAATCCCTTTTGCCCTCAAAATTGTTCAAATTTTTTTTGGTGGTGGAGCTGTTCCATGCACGCACTAATAATGTTGTCTGCCATTTTTATTAACGGTCCCTGCACCGGCCTACGACATGTGCTTGCCTATCTGTAATAGTAATGTAGTTATTCCCCATCACTTCAAGGATCTCTAGATTCGTCAAAACATTTTTTTTAAATTAAAGTAAGATTACATCACAGTACAGTGTAGGGCAACGTTTTGAAGCCACACAGGACCCCTTCGTCAAGCATGTGATCTGTAATAGGACACACTTGCAACTTACTACTGTGTGTAGTACCAACACGCTAGCATTCCTATTTATACCTGTAAAATAAAATCCCGGTTTGACTTGAACGCCCCTTATCACGTGCATATTTTAAGGAAAAATAAACAAATTTGCGCACAATAGAATACCCAATTTATTTTATTTTTTTGTTCATTTTGGATAGAGCAAGGGAGGGTTATAACCCCCTTCCTTCTCTCTTTTTCTTCTTTCTTCTTTCTTCTTTTTTCTTCCTGTCCCATAGCCACACAGGAAGTCAGAGGATATCCCATTAAATGAATTTCGTGGGGACCCCCAGATCTAGTATCCCCATTGGAAAATTTCCTCTCTACTACTTTCCTGGGGGAAAACCCAAAATTTGGAATTATTTCTGCTCCTCTATCCAAAAAAAAGTTGGTCTTTTTTAGTTATGCTTTCAAGTGTTACTAAATCCAAAACCGTAAAATCGGATAAGTATAACAAGTATGCTTTACTGCATATACAATGTGGAACTTAAGGGGTTTACCCTCCGTACTGTGTAAAAAGGCTGTTTAATCCTCCCTTTCTTCCGCTGTCCCCAATCCATCTCCTGATAAAAACAGCCTTTGGAGTCACTCTGCACATGCTCAGTTAGGTGTGTATTGCTAGAGTTTTTTTGTTGGGGGGCGGCAGCGCATGTGATCAGTACAGGACCAATCAGCACTGTCCAGACAGAGGGTCAGGGGTCCTGCAGGCTCATAGGACAGTCAAAGTAGATAGCAGACGTGTGACTTCTATCAGTGTCTGGCCAAACACTGGTTAAAGCTTTAACCAGTGCTTGGCCAGACACTGATGGAAGTCACACGTCTGCTATATACTGCTGATGAGAAAAGGTGTTTCTCCTATCATCCATGGACCGACACAGCTCTCATACTGATTACATGTGGGTATATGTCCCTGCTTGCAGGAGAAGACCTAGTTAGAATGTTAGATGTTAAAACATTATAGAACAAGCCAGAGCTGAACAGCCCCGCCCAGGGGGGTAGTTCCTCCGGACATTACCCTCCCACCAGCAGCCTCAGTTTTTTTCTGCCTAGCAGAAGGAGAAGACGTGGCTCTCTCAGGAGCCAGTCTCCTGGAAGATTTTTACTTTTTAAAATTTTATTCCTTTGGGAATTATTGATATTTTATTTTTGAGACCTTCAATCAACTGTCGGCTGGGCAACAGGTTGGGTACACTAGTATCCTCGTAGTCTTCCCTGTCCGACCATCGAGCGTGCTGATCCTCACCTTGTGTGCGTGAGACTCAGTTCACGACATACCCCATGGCTCCAGAGGTGGCCGGGTGGCTTTCATGCTCCCGCGGTCCTCTGAAGATTGAACAGTACCTACTGTATTTTTCGCGGTTGACCGGGCAGACAGCTACGCAGTACGACTCTGTGATAGGTCTGTCTGAAACAAGCCAGTGGGTCCCTCTATTGGCACCAAGGGTGTTCTCCGAGGTGCTTGCGGGACGGGTAAGTAGTCTCTCCTGAAAAGGTGAGTACATGCTGGCTGTGTTTCTGTGTGTGGGGGGTTCTCCCTGTCTCCCCCCTGTTATGCTGCTCTCTGCACCCTGCTGGTGCTGTGCTGTGTGGGGATGCCTGGGGGGTAGTTCTGCCCTGGGGGGGCCGCTCCATGTTTAATATGCTGAAAAGTGTTCTGGAGGACTGTGTGTGGGGTTTTTGCGTGCGCCATTGGCGCGGTATTTTAAATTTAAAAAGTGCGTCATCGGCGGCCATTTTGCCGCGGCTCAAGTACAGTGATACAAGCGCCCAGCGGCCATTTTCTTGTAGACGCGGCGCTTTTTAATTTTTCGTTTTCGGCCTCTAGCGGCGCTGCTGAACGGCGCGAAATACCTCTCTCCTCACAGATTCTTCACTCTCCTCAGGCTTCACCCGCGCTACAGCGCGGCTCGTACAGCGGAACCGAGCGGTCCCTAGGGGTGGTGAGTCCTCCGGGTATCCCCTCCTCAGCCTCAGCACAGCCAATGGGTGGACTGTACTATTCACTGTAATAGTGAATAGGGTCTCAGAGGGTGGCAATATGGAGTCTGGTTCACCTGCTTCTCCCCTCTTCTCAGAGGCAACTGGCAGTGCTCCTGCACCTGCGGTCCCTATGGACCAGTTGTCGGCAGCCCTGGAATCATTCCTTGTCAAGCTGGAAGCGGTGTGCGAACGCACGGGGGCTGTAAAGCGCCCCCTCCCCACACAATCTCCACATGGGGAGTGCTCTGACTTAGATATGGGCCTAGCTACTGCTGCTGAAGACCCCAGTTCTGAGGATTTTGAGGTGTTTGGACAGGACCTTCCTTGTGAGGAAGACCCCTGTCTTGAACCACCTACTGACAGGGTGCTTGTAAGTGAACTCATTGACGCTGTGAGGGACACTCTCAAGCTGAATGTTGAGGCTGAGGAACCTCAGGTGGAAACTATGACCTTTTGGTTCTTTGAAAACCGTGTCTTCAAAAAAGGTTTTTCCATATGTGCCTTTTTTTTGATACATACATTGACCAAGTCTGGGATAAGCCGCAGAAGGCTTTGACGGTCCCGCGGCGCATAGCTTTAAGGAGGACCTAGTTAAGAAGTGGGCTCATCCCCCAGTGGTCGACCCCCCCGGTCGCCCGTTTGAATAGGGCTACCATGCTCCCAATGGAAGGGACTCCTGCATTTAAGGATCCTGCTGACAGGAGGTCAGAAGTGGCGTGTAGAACTATGTTCACCTTTTTGGGGGGGCTGCCTTACGCCCTATAGTGGCGGCGACACTTGTGTCTCAGACACTCACAGGCTGGGCACGGATATTGCACCAGACAGTGCAGGAGCATAATCTTCCTCCTGAAACCATTGCCCTGGCTCACCAGCTTGCGCAGGGTTTAGTCTTCGTGTGCGATGCCACTGTGGATGCGACCCCTTTAATAACGGGGGCCTCCATTTCTGCTGTGGTGATGCGTCGCCTTATCTGGCTGACATGCTGGTCGGCCGACCTAGCTTCCAAAAAGCTCCTGGCTGACTTGCCCTTTAAGGGCGGTAGACTGTTTGGGGCCGCCCTGGATGACATTATTAAAAACGTCACAGGAGGTAAGAGCACCTTACTTCCCCAGTCTATTAAGGGAAAGGAGCCCCACCGCAGGCTGGGCGCTTCCTTTCCGGCGAAGAAGACTTTTTTTTTCATCAGTCAGATTCCACGGGTAAGCCCACCCAGACTGGAAAAAGTGCGACTGGGGGACAAAGACGTCCCTGGGTGCGTAAGCCTACCAAGCAAGCTCCCAAGTCCACCACTGCATGAAGTCTTGCCCCTGTCCAACTCTGGGGTGGGGGGACGTCTTCGCAGGTTCTCGGTGCGGTGGACCTCCCGGATCTCCAACCGGTGGGTGTGCGAAGTGGGTCACCTCGGGATACAGGATAGATTTCCACTCGTGGCCCCCAAGCAGGTTTTTTTCCCTCGAACCTCCCCCTCCTTCCGGCCGGCCGGGCGGCCCTCTTGGGGGCCGTACAGGATTTGCTCGGGCGCGGAGTAATTGTGCCGGTTCCGTCACAAGAGAGGTTTCAGGGGTTTTACTCAAACCTGTTTGTTGTCCCGAAAAAGGACGGGGTTCGGCCAATCCTGGACCTCAAGGCCCTGAATGCGGGTACAAAAATTCAGGATGGAATCCATTCGCACGGTGATCACGACACTCCACCAGGGGGATTTTTTGGCGTCCTTGGATATCAAGGACGCTTACTTGCACATCCCAATCTGCGCAAGCCACCAGAGATTTCTGCGCTTTGCCATAGGCGAAGTCCGCTATCAGTTCGTGGCCCTTCCCTTCGGCCTAGCATCGGCACCACGGGTTTTCACCAAGGTGCTGGCCCCGGTTCTAGCTTTGCTGAGACAGCGAGGAATTGTTATCGTGGGCTATCTAGACGATCTCCTTCTCAGAGCAGAAAATGGCTCAGAATTGGAGGAAAATGTGACAATGATCAGTCAGACCCTCCGGGACTTCGGATGGGTTCTGAACACGCAGAAGTCGGCTCTAGTCCCGACTCAGCGCCTGGAGTATCTGGGTCTGCTCCTGGACACTTCGGCAGCAAAGGTGTTTCTACCCTCAGAAGTAACTGACACTTCAGTCAGCAGTGCGGGTTCTGACGTCCCAAAAATGGTCGTCAATTCGCTTCTGCATGAGAGTCCTGGGACTAATGGTGGCCTCCTTCGAGGCGGTTCCGTATGCCCAAGCACACACTCGGGCATTGCAGAAGGGAATTCTGTCGGTTTGGGACAAGTTCCCATTGTCATTGGATCTTCAGATCCAGGTGAGTCACTCTGTCAAGGTGTCCCTGACGTGGTGGCTGAGATCACCGTCTCTTCGGGCCGGGAAGTCGTTCCTCCCCATCCACTGGACGGTGATCACAACGGACGCCAGCCTGACGGGCTGGGGAGGATTGTGGGGAGTCCTGTCCGCTCAAGGGCTCTGGACTCTAGCCGAATCTCGTCTCACAATCAACATCCTGGAATTGCGGGCGATCAAGCTGTGTCTCGCCGCATGGTCGAAGAGGCTTCAGGGCCGCTCGGTTAGAATCCAGTTGGACAACGCCACGGCCGTGGCGTATGTCAACCATCAGGGGGGCACTCGGAGCTCGGCTGCGGCATCTGAGGTCGCCCACATCCTAAGATGGGTGGAAAGAAGCGTGCCGGCGATGTCAGCCGTTTATATTCCGGGCGTAGAAAACTGGCAGGCGGACTATCTGAGCCGCCAGTCCCTGGACCAGGGGGAGTGGTCCTTGCATCCAGAAGTGTTTCAGCTCCTTTGTCGACGATGGGGCACTCTGGATGTGGACCTGATGGCGTCTCGACTCAATCGCAAGGTGTCGAGGTTTGTGGCCCGGTCCAGGGACCCCTGGGCGGATGCCTCGGTCGCGTTGGTGGCCCCGTGGGGTCAGTATCGCTTGATGTATGTCTACCCTCCGCTGCAGTTGATTCCTCGTCTGCTGCGCAGGGTAGCGGCCGAGGGCATTCCGGTAATCCTCATTGCTCCGGACTGGCCTCTGCGTCATTGGTACGCTGACCTGGTACGTCTCGTCGCGGACGTCCCTTGGCGCCTGCCCTTGAGGGAGGACCTTCTATCTCAAGGTCCTATCTTTCATCCTGCTTTACAGTCTCTGGCTTTAACGGCATGGCTATTGAGAGCCAGGTGCTGAAAGACCGAGGCCTGTCAGATTCTGTAATTTCAACCATGCTTAGGGCACGGAAGTCTTCTTCTAGGAAGATCTATCACTGTACCTGGAGAGCTTACATCGCTATGTGCGAGGAACTGGACTGGCGTCCACGGACGTACTCTGTTCCCAGAATCCTGAGGTTCTTACAGCGTGGTGTTGCTCAAAGGCTGGCTTTGAGCACTATAAGGGTCAGATTTCGGCTTTGGCTGTTTTCTTTCAAAGACCCCTAGCTGGTCATTCCTTGGTTGGCACTTTTGTGCAGGGGGTACGCCATGTGGTTCCATCTGCCAAGCCCCCGCTCCCTCCTTGGGATCTGAACTTAGTGCTTTCGGTTCTTCAGGAATCTCCTTTTTTAGAATATAAGGGATATTCCTCTTTCAACTTTGTCTCAGAAGGTGGCTTTTTTAGTGGCCATCACTTCTGTTAGACGGGTGTCTGAGTTGGCGGCTCTGTTATGCAAGTCGCCTTACCTGGGCCTCCATAAGGATAAGGCAGTATTGCGACCACGACCGTCTTTTCTTTCTATGGTGGTTTCGGCTTTTCACCTTAATGAGGACATTGTCCTTCCGTCCTTGTGCCCTCATCCATCGCATCCTAGAGAGGTTGCGCTTCACAATTTTAGATGTGGTGCATGCCTTACGGGTATACCTGGCGGCTACTGCTCCTATTCAGAAGTATGACTCGCTGTTTGTATCTGTCTCTGGTCCGAAACAGGGCCAAGCGGTGTCGTCTGCCACCATTTCAAGGTGGATCAGGCAGACCGTTATACAGGCCTATGCCATTAGGGGACGGGCGCCTCCCTTCCCGGTCACGGCGCATTCCACCAGGGCAGCCGGTGCTTCCTGGGCTTTCCGACATCAAGCGTCGGTTGCACAAGTGTGCAAGGCGGCGACCTGGTCGTCCGTTCATACCTTTTTCAAAGTTCTACAAGGTTGATGTGGCTGCATCTTTGGATGCTTCCTTCGGCCGCAAAGTGTTGCAGGCCGCTGTCTAATGTTGCAACTCCTCCGTTGAGGAGCTCTGCTGGTTTGGAGTGAAGTTTTGGTTGTTCCTTACTTTTTTTGCTCCCACCCTTTTCTTATACTGCTTTGGGACGTCCCACATGTAATCAGTATGAGAGCTGCGTCTGTCCATGGACGATAGGAGAAAATAGGATTTTTGTACTCACCGTAAAATCCGTTTCTCTGACGTCCATGGACCGACACAGCACCCACCCTTCCTTTTTAAGTTTGTACTGCTTTGTTACGAACTGAGGCTGCTGGCTGCAGGTGGGAGGGTAATGTCTGGAGGGACCGCCCCCCCTGGGCGGGGCTGTTCAGCTCTGGCTTGTTCTAGAATGTTTTAACATCTAACATTCTGCCTAGGTCTTCTCCTGCAAGCAGGGACATATACCCACATGTAATCAGTATGAGAGCTGTGTCGGTCCATGGACGTCAGAGAAACGGATTTTACGGTGAGTACAAAAATCCTATTTTAGCAGTTTATATTTACTAAAGTCCATTGCATTTCGGGAGACCCGATAAAGTGAATACAGGGTCCTGGGATTATTAACACATTAACTGTAATTTATGGTTGTAGAATTATTGCTCTTAGTGTCTGCAAAGAAACTTCACTTGTGTGAAACGATTGCTATTTGCATTCTGGTGTGTGCGCACGGTGATGGAGTTGCTTTGAATTTTTCTTTAGCGTAAATCCCAGGACACGGTATCTTCAAATCCATTATGTTAGGATTATGCTGTCACCTTCAGGTTATTGGACACTGACAAAAAAAAACAAAAAACAGGAAATTGAACTCCTAGGCATAACTCATCCCAGCAAGACTTTACGGCAATTCTTAATGGTTCCATTGGATTAGGTGACTCGTCCTTTAGATGCATTGACTATGGCTGACTAAGCCCAGAGGTATGGTACCTGGACATGCAGGGATGGCCTGTAATGTTGCTGGTCGGCACTAGACTCTTCCTGACATGCCCCTGTGCAATGATATATTGATTGCAGACCCGCAGAGTGCTATTCTTGTCAAGGGCAGTGGTCCCTAGCTGGGGAGATGAGTCCCTGATGACTAAGGATGAGCTCCGGCGTGTTCGCACACTCCACGTGCAGAGCCCGCAAGGAAGTCAGCACTGCGCTGCGCTAATCACAGGCAGTGAGACATTTCCCGATGTCTGCAGCCGCGCATCGGAACAATTTCTTTATCGTACACCACGGGACACAGAGCTAGTCATTACATAATGGGTTAAGGGTCACCAGCGGTGATTGGACACTGGCACAACCAATGGAAGACAGTTCCCCTCCATATAACCCCTCCCATCAGGGAAGTACCTCAGTTTTTTCGCCAGTGTCGAAAGGTGTTGGACGCGTTAGGAGGTGCTAAAGGAAAGCTCTACCAAAGAGACCCTCTGGGGATAAAAGAGCTATGCTTTCGGATCCATCCAAGACGCCTACAAATGAGCTGAATCTGGATGGGATCCGGGCCTCATCCATGAGGCGTCGCCTGTAATGTCTCTCTTCGGAGGACTGGGCTCTAAGATCCAGCACTTTCGCTATTTCGCTATAAAGTCCTGGTAAGAGTCTTGTACAAGGCCCAGGGGAGAGGTATCCTTTAAATAGGAACCCATATCCCTGAAGGTTGGCACACATAGCCCACCGTGAAGGGTGAAGTTTGGTATCTGTCTGAAAACTTTCAGCAGAAAAACCTGCGGCGTGGATAAGGTGAGATTAGAAGGTCCATAACTAGGTTGGGACCTTTTTCAAAAAGTGGATGTCTTCTTTTTTTCCACCACTGGGGGGAGTAAAGAGCTGAATATACTCACCTCACTCTGTTCAGTGTCGGCTTCGGCGAAGTACCCTGCTCGTCACCTCCGCTGCTGAGCTTGCTTGAGCACCCCGCTCCTCCTTCCGGTGGCCGATACAGACACCTGCAGATGCAGGTAAGTGGGGACAGGGGCTGATGAGAGTCCTCTCTCACTATGGCCACCACCATAGCGCTAAAGGCCGCGCGCGCGCGCTTTATCGGAGGGGGCCGAGGCGTGCGCGGGCACGTGGCGCGCGCAGGCACAGAAACGGCGCCAAATTTAAAAGACTGTCAGTGTAAAAAGCACTGCAGCAGCAAGCAAGCTCGTTAGTTCTCTTGTTCCTGGCAGAGAAACACAGCAGCTATACAGGGACGTAAGACTCCATGTGGTTGGATTGGGTACTTCCTAGAAGACATCCATGTTATGCATAGTTATGTGTTAAAAGTTGCATACTTAATGTATTTGCTAAACTGAACACGGTAGTATATGCATTTAGGTACCTTGTATTTTGTCTAAACAGTAAGTCTTCCAGGGGAAGTAATGCGGACAAAAAGAGATAAAAGAGCACCGCCGCCTGAGACAGGGGACTCTAGCTGTGCTGACTCGGTACCTTCCTCTCCGGTGTTGCCAAAAGCACCTGTACAGGATGAGCCATTACCTCTGTCAGGTATGGTGGCTTCCCCAGTGAAGCCTGGGCCTGCATATGTCACTGAGGACACTTTATCAGCTGCCCTAAATAATCTGGAGGAGAAAATTACTACTTTAATCGCTAAATCCTCTAAAAAGGACAATAAGCGAAGCAGATCTCCTCCAGTATTGGACCTCCCTTCAGAAGTACCTGAGGAGGAGGAGGATGAGGAGGAGGCTACATCAGCAGAGGATGAGGAGTCAGACGGATCAGGGATATCGGAGGAGCCTTTTTCGGTATCCCAGATTTTAAAGTCACAGGTGCAATGCTATGCAGGAGCCGTGCGAGCTGCATTTAGGTTACCCTCTTTGGAGGTAACAGAATCACCTGTCTCCTCCCTAGGATCATTAAGATCCCTGCAAGGTGCATGCTCCTTCCCGGTTCATCCGTTACTAGAGGATCTATTGTACGCAGACTGGCAACATCCAGATAAGCGTTTTTCACCTCCAAAAAAGTTTAACATTCTTTATCCTATGGAGGAAAATTTTTTAAAGAAATGGAGCCTGCCTACGGTAGATGCGGCTATTTCTTGTGTAAATAAAAACCTGACATGTCCAGTGGATAATGTACAAGTGTTTAAAGATCCTTCTGAGAAGAAGTTGGAATCCTTACTGAAATCCTCCTTCCTTTTGGCCAGCTCAATTATCCAACCTGCAGTAGCAGCAGTCGGTATGTGTCAGGTCGTCAGCCAACAGGTAAAGCAGGGGCTGAAGGAGCTGCCTTCAGAGCAGGCTAAAAATTGGGAGAATTTGCCTAAAGCCTTATGCTTCACAGTGGATGCCATGAGAGATTCTATCATACAGGCATCACGCCTTACACTCCAGCTGGTACAGATGCGCAGAGTACTTTGGCTTAAGCATTGGTCAGCGGAAGCCCCATGCAAAAAGTTGTTGGCAAGTTTCCCGTTCCATGGCGAACGCCTTTTTCGGGAAGATTTAGAAAGATATATCCAAAAGATATCAAGTGGTAAAACGACACTTTTACCTGAGAGAAAGAAAAACAAGAGACCTTGTTTTAAACACACTCTCTCCCCAGCTCCCGGGAAATCTGACTCCAGCTAGTGGCGACGGCCTTTTCAGCCGCCCAAAAAAGCCAAAGAACAGGCTCAGAAGAACAAGAAGCCGTGGGGTTCAAGAGCTAATAAGCAAGCCCCCAAAACCTCTCATTGAAGAGGCGCCCCCGCTCGGCCGAGTGGGGGGAAGGCTTCATCAGTTCTCAGCGACTTGGCGGACAGAAACCCAGGACAAATGGGTGGTATCCACAATATCCTCAGGGTACAGACTGGAATTTCGAGAGATCCCATCTTCTCAATTCCGAAGTTCAAGACTCTCCAAGGATCCACAAAAAAGAGGATCCTTCTTCAAAGGTTTGAATCACTTAATAGCTCAAGGTGTGGTTACAGAGGTACCCCAAAAGGAGCAAGGTTCAGGTTTTTACTCAAACCTCTTTGTGATTCCAAAACCGAACGGAGAAGTCAGACCCATCCTGGATCTAAAAAATCTAAACCAGTTTCTGAACGTTCGCCATTTTCGAATGGAAACGATTCGATCCGTGGTCGCTACTTTAAAAGGCGGAGAATTCATTGCGTCCATAGATATCAAAGACGCATATCTACACATACCAATCCTCCCCGCTCACCAAAGATTCCTAAGGTTTGCGGTAGAAGATCGCCACTTTCAATTTGTGGCCCTGCCATTTGGTGTAGCCACCGCGCCCAGAGTATTCACAAAGGTGCTAGCTCCTCTGTTAGCAAACCTAAGAACACGGGGCATTGCGGTAACAGCCTATCTAGACGATCTACTATTAATAGATCAGTCAAAGGAGGGATTGGATCACGCTGTAGACACTACAGTAGGATACCTGGAGCATTTAGGATGGATTATAAACTTACAAAAATCCTCTCTCCAGGCCCAAAGAAGGATAGTGTACCTGGGCATGATCATAGATACAGCCCAAAACAGGGTATACCTGCCAGAGCCAAAGATACAGTCTCTGAAAGTCCTGATCCACAAGGTCAAAGCAAACAAGAGGCCGTCTATTCGCCTTTGCATGAGACTATTGGGAAAGATGGTAGCCTCCTTCGAGGCGGTCCCTTACGCCCAGTTTCATTCGAGACTACTTCAAGGCAATATTTTAGCCTCCTGGAACAGGAAGAGCCAAGCTCTGGATATACCCATGCGCCTGTCCTCACAAGTACGCCACAGCTTCAATTGGTGGCTAGAAGCCAGGAATTTACGGAAGGGAAAGTCCTTCCTCCCAGTGGCCTGGAAGGTGGTATCTACGGATGCCAGCCTATCGGGCTGGGGTGCAGTATTCGAGGAGGCTTCTACCCAGGGAACCTGGGCCAAGACTCAGGGGATCCTGCCCATCAATGTGCTAGAGATCCGGGCGGTATATCTAGCCCTCAAAACCTGGACATACAGGTTACAGGGCTACCCAGTTCGGGTTCAATCCGACAATGCTACGGCAGTAGCTTACATCAATCACCAAGGAGGCACCCACAGTCGGGCAGCCCAAAGAGAGGTGAACCGGATCTTGGCATGGGCAGAAGAGCATGTACCTTGCATCTCTGCAATCTTCATTCCAGGGATAGAAAACTGGCAAGCAGACTACCTGAGTCGTCAGCAACTGCTACCAGGAGAGTGGTCTCTTCACCCAGAGATCTTTCAGGCCATATGTCTGAGATGGGGAAACCCAGATGTAGACCTGCTAGCTTCCAGGTTCAACAAGAAATTGGACAACTTTGTGTCCAGAACGAGAGATCCTCTAGCCTACGGGACAGACGCTCTAATAACTCCATGGAATCAGTTCTCACTGATCTATGCATTCCCTCCGATCCCTCTTCTACAAAGACTGCTTCGCAGGATCAAGGAGGAGGGAATACCAGTAATCCTAGTGGCCCCAAACTGGCCCAGGAGGCCTTGGTATGCCGAGATCGTAAAAATGGCGATAGGAAGGCCCTGGAAGCTTCCACTTCGACACGACCTGTTGTCACAGGGTCCAGTATTCCACCCTTCCTTACAAAGGCTAAATTTGACGGCCTGGCTGCTGAGACCCACATTTTGAAAAAGAGAGGGGTCTCTGGCCTGGTTCTTTCTACGCTCATTAATGCTAGAAAGCCAGCCTCCAGACTCATCTATCATAGAGTCTGGAAAGCATACGTTTCCTGGTGTGAATCCAGAAGTTGGAATCCTCTGAAATATGAAATAAGTAGGATTCTTGCTTTTTGCCAGTTAGGAGTGGATATGAAATTAGCCCTTAGCACCATCAAAGGGCAAATATCGGCTCTATCAGTCTTCTTTCAGAGACCATTGGCATCTCACTCCCTAGTTCGGACATTCATTCAGGGGGTACTGAGGATAAATCCTCCAGTCAGGTCTCCCTTGTGTCCATGGGATTTGAATTTGGTATTGTCAGTGTTGCAAAAGCAACCTTTTGAACCTATTCGCCATATTCCTTTAATTATATTAAGTAGGAAATTGGCCTTTCTGATTGCTATAGCTTCTGCTAGGAGAGTATCAGAGCTAGCAGCTCTTTCTTGTAAAGAGCCTTATCTAATTTGTCACAAGGACAAGATCGTACTACGACCCCATCCGGCTTTTCTGCCTAAGGTGGTGTCGGCTTTTCACTTGAATCAAGACATTGTTCTGCCTTCCTTTTTTCCAAACCCGCGGACGGCGGGGGAAAAATTATTACACTCTCTAGATCTAGTGAGAGCGGTAAGGGTGTATCTGCAAGCAACCGCTCAGATACGTAAAACAGATGTTTTGTTTATTTTACTAGATGGTCCCAAGAAGGGCCAAGCGGTATCAAAATCCACCATTTCCAGGTGGATTAGACAAGTAATTGTTCAAGCTTATGGTTTAAAGAACAGGACTCCTCCTTTTCCTGTTAAGGCGCACTCTACCAGGGCGATAAGTGCTTCATGGGCAGTGCACCACCAGGCTTCGATGGCTCAGATCTGTAAGGCTGCAACTTGGTCCTCAGTCCATACATTTTCCAAATTCTATCAAATAGATGTGAAAGGACATGAGGATTCCGCCTTCGGGCGAAGTGTGCTGCAGGCAGCAGTATAGGGCTTCTGGTCCGCAAGCGGTCGGTTTGATCTGTGTCTCCCCCCCTTCATATGAGCATTGCTCTGGGACGTCCCATTATGTAATGACTAGCTCTGTGTCCCGTGGTGTACGATAAAGAAAATAGGATTTTTATAACAGCTTACCTGTAAAATCCTTTTCTTGGAGTACACCACGGGACACAGAGGTCCCACCCTTCTTATGGGAACCTTACTGCTTTGCTACAAAACTGAGGTACTTCCCTGATGGGAGGGGTTATATGGAGGGGAACTGTCTTCCATTGGTTGTGCCAGTGTCCAATCACCGCTGGTGACCCTTAACCCATTATGTAATGACTAGCTCTGTGTCCCGTGGTGTACTCCAAGAAAAGGATTTTACAGGTAAGCCGTTATAAAAATCCTATTGTCTCGCTGCCTGTGAATAGCACAGTGCCGACATCCTGGCGGGCTCTTTACGTGGGGTGTGCGAACACACTGGAGCTCATTCTTACTGATGACCCTCGTGGTATAGCTTGCTGTGATGGTTGAAATTTGGACAACCCTGAGGATGTCCTGCTGCATGGAATGGTGAATGCCCTGACGGTTATCCTTGCCCTGGTACTTTTTTATTTTTTTCGTCTTATGCCTCCCTCCTCTGTGGTACGACAAGGGCTGAACTGTTGGCTTCCTCTTATCGTTTTATGACGTTTCTGACTTCATTACAAAACTAGCACTGTATATGGCTTCCCAAGCACTAGATAGCGGAACTAGTGTTTTGGGGGCAGTCCAGGAAGCTACTGGCCCCAAACACAGGGGGTTCAGCCTATGTTCATTTATAGACAATTTAGGCCACATGCTTGTGGTTCCTGAGGTCATAAACTGGGCAACAGCTCTCTTGCAAGAAACAGAACCTGATTGCATGTGGTACTACAGGTCGCAGTATTTTAAAACGGGCCATACAGCAGTTACCTTGGGGGTGGTGAGCCACTGGCAGAAACAGAAGGCTGACATTGAGGGTTAACCAATGCACTAGTGCGTTTTGCACTGTGCCCTCTCATCTGACTTGGCCCTTTGTTTTACCAACAAGGGACCTTTTTGTACCCATTGGCAGGTTAGGTTGTCTCAGCAGTTGAGGGTATAGGGCAGTGATGGCGAACCTTGGCACCCCAGATGTTTTGGAACTACATTTCCCATGATGCTTAACTATACTGCAGAGTGCATGAGCATCATGGGAAATGTAGTTCCAAAACATCTGGGGTGCCAATGGTTTGCCATCACTGGTATAGGGAGCCCCAAGGTCCTTCATGAGGTAGAGTGGAAGCTGGATGTAGCTCCCCTTGCAGTGTATACCCTGAGGGTCACTTTTTTCATGCGGCTTTGACTCCCTACAGTTATCGTGTTTTCCTACCACTTTCGGGGGTACCTTACCCCAGTTCCCTTGTGTCAAGGGGTTGCAGCACCAGTTTTCTGGCTAGTTGCAAGCAGAAGGGTACCCTCTCACCCCCACGGGGTGTTTTTCTCAGACCCAGAAGGCTAGTTTTGCGTGAAAGTGGTGCAGATCCCCTACTGCGACTTGTCAGTCTGAAACACTGCTACACCGATCTCAGTAAAGAGCCTCCAACGGAGGCTATTTACCACGTGATCAGCCATGTCCAATCACGGCTGATCACGATGTAGACAGGAAAAGCCATTGATTGATTTTTCCTCAATCGGCTGCTCTCCTGACAGGGGGGTCTGAGCTGATAGTTTATCAGCGCAGCCCCCCCCCCCCCTCGGATGCCCGCCCAGGACCACCAGGATGCCGCCACAACACAACAATCGGTGCCCAGGCAGCTGCCTGCCAGTGCCACCAGGGATGCCCATCAGTGCCGCCTATCAATGCCCATCAGTGCCACCTCGTTGGTGATGCTTCGTCAGTGCTGCATTATCAGTGCCCATCAGTGAAGAAGAAAACATACTTATTTACAAAACTTTATAATAGAAACAAAAAACTTTTTTCTCTTATCGTCCATGGACTGACACAGCTCTCATACTGATTACATGTGGGTATATGTCCCTGCTTGCAGGAGAAGACCTAGGCAGAATGTTGGATGTTAAAACATTCTAGAACAAACCAGAGCTGAACAGCCCTGCCCAGGGGGGTGGTCCCTCCGGACATTACCCTCCCACCTGCAGCTAGTAGCCTCAGTTTTTTTCTGCCTAGCAGAAGGAGAAGACGTGGCTCTCGCAGGAGCCAGTCTCCTGGAAGATTTTACTTTTTAAATTTTATTCCTTTGGGAATTTTTTTTTTTTTTTTTTTTTTGAGACCTTCAATCAACTGTCGGCTGGGCAACAGGTTGGGTACACTGGTATCCTCGTAGTCTTCCCTGTCCGACCATTGAGCGTGCTGATCCTCGCCTTGTGTGCGTGAGACTCAGTTCACGACATACCCCATGACTCCAGGGGTGGCCGGGTTGCTTACATGCTCCCGCGGTCCTCTCAAGATTGAACAGTACCTGACTGTATCTTTCGCGGTGGACTGGGCCGACAGCTACGCAGTACTACTCTGTGATAGGTCTGTCTGAAACAAGCCAGTGGGTCCCTCTAGGGACGGGTAAGTAGTCTCTCCTGATGCAGGTGAGTACGTGCTGGCTGTGTTTCTTTATGTGGGGGGTTCTCCCTGTCTCCCCCCTGTTATGCTGCTCTCTGCACCCTGTACTCGTGCTGTGCTGTGTGGGGGTGCTTGGGGGGTCGCTCCAGCCTGGGGGGGGGGGGGGCGCGCTCATGGCTGTTGGTGAACTCTGGGAAGTGTTTTGGTGTGGAGTGTGTGAATCTGTATTGCGTGCGCCATTAGCGCTGTTTTTAAAAAAAATTTAAATAGTGCGCTCGGCGGCCATTTTGCCGCGGCTCAATGCGCAGTTATACAGGTGCCCGGCGGCCATTTTCTTGTAGCTGCGGCACTTTCACTTTCGATTTCGGCCTCTAGCGCCGCTGTTGACGGCGCGAAATTCCTCATCTCCTCACAGATTGTTCACTCTCCTCCAGGCTTCACTCGCGCTGCAGCGCGGCACATACAGCGGAACCGAGCGGTCCCTAAGGGTGGTGAGTCCTCCGGGCATCCACTCCTCAGCCTCAGCACAGCCAGTGGGTGGACTATATTTTTCACTGTGTTAGTGAATAAGGTCTCAGAGGGTGGCAGTATGGAGTCTGGTTCACCTGCTTCTCCACACTTGTCAGAGGCAACTGGCAGTGCTCCTGCACCTGCGGTCCCTATGGACTAGTTGTCGGCAGTCCTGGAATCATTCCTTGTCTGGATGGAAGCGGTGTGCGAACGCACGGGGTCTGTAAAGCGCCCCCTCCCCACACAATCTCCACATGGGGAGTGCTCTGACTCGTATATGGGCCTAGCTACTGCTGCTCAGGACCCTGGCTCTAAGGATTTTGATGTATTTGGACAGGACATTCCTTGTGAAGAAGACCCCTGTCTTGAACCACCAACTGACAGGGTGCTTGTAAGTGAACTCATTGATGCTGTGAGGGACACTCTCTCAAGCTGAATGTTGAGACGGAGGAACCTCGGTTGGAAGCTGTATCCTTTGGTTCCTTTAAAGACGTTTCTTCAAAAAATGTTTTTCCATATGTGCCTTTTTTTGATACATTCATTGACCAAGTCTGGGATAAGCCGCAGAAGACTTTGACGGTCCCGCAGCGCATAGCTTTAAGGTACCCCTTTGAGGAGAACCTGGTTAAGAAGTGGACTTCCCCCCAGTGGTCGATCCCCCGGTCGCCCATTTGAATAAGGCTACCACACTCCCGATGGAAGGGACTCCTGCATTTAAGGATCCCGCCGACAGGAGGTCAGAAGTGGCAAGTAGAACTATGTTTACCTTATTGGGGTCCGCGTTACGCCCTATAGTGGCGGCGACGCTTGTGTCTCAGACACTCACAGGATGGGCAAAGAATTTGCACCAGACAGTGCAGGAGCATAATCTCCCTCCTGAGACCATTGCCCTGGCTCACCAACTTGCGCAGAGCTTAGTCTTCGTGTGCGATGCCACTTTGGATGCGGCCCCTTTAATAACAGGGGCCTCTATCTCTGCTGTAGTGCTGCGTCGCCTTATCTGGCTGAAATGCTGGTCGGCCGACCTAGCTTCCAAAAAGCTCCTGGCTGACTTGCCCTTTAAGGGCGGTAGACTGTTTGGGGCCGCCCTGGATGACATTATTAAAGATGTCACAGGAGGTAAGAGCACCTTCCTTCCTCATTCTATTAAGGGAAAGGAGCCCCACCGCAGGCCGGGCCCTTCCTTTCCGGCGAAGAAGAAGTTTTTTCATCAGTCAGATTCCACGGGCAAGCCCGCCCAGACTGAAAAAAGTGTGGCTGGGGGACAAAGACGTCCCTGGGTGCGTAAGCCTACCAAGCAAGCTCCCAAGCCTGCCACCGCATGAAGTCTTGCCCCTGGTCGACTCTGGGGTGGGGGGACGTCTTCGCAGGTTCTCGGTGCGGTGGACCTCCCGGATCTCCGACCGGTGGGTGTGCGAGGTGTTCACCTCGGGATACAGGATAGAGTTCCGCTCATGGCCCCCAAACAGGTTCTTTCCCTCGAACCTCCCTCTTCTTCCTGCCCGCCGGGCGGCCCTCTTGGGGGGCCGTACAGGATTTGCTCGGGTGCTGAGTAATTGTGCCGGTTCCGTCGCAAGAGAGGTTTCAGGGGTTTTACTCAAACCTGTTTGTTGTCCCGAAAAAGGATGGTGTCCGGCCAATCCTGGACCTCAAGGCCCTGAATGTCTATGTGAGGGTACTAAAATTCCGGATGGAATCCATTCGCACGGTGATTGCGACACTCCACCAAGGGGATTTTTTGGCGTCCTTGGATATCAAGGACGCTTACTTGCACGTTCCAATCTGCGCAAGCCACCAGAGATTTCTGCGCTTTGCCATAGGCAAAGTCCACTATCAGTTTGTGGCTCTTCCCTTCGGCCTAGCATCGGCACCACGGGTTTTCACCAAAGTGCTTGCCCCAGTTCTAGCTTTGCTGAGACAGCGAGGAATTGTTATCGTGGGCTATCTGGACGATTTCCTTCTCAGAGCAGAAAATGGCTCAGAATTGGAGGAAAATGTGATAATTCAGTCAGACCCTCCGGGACTTCGGATGGCTTCTGAACACGCAGAAGTCGGTTCTAGTCCCGACTCAACGATTGGAGTATCTGGGGTCTGATCCTGGACACTTTGGCAGCAAAGGATGTTTCTACCCTCAGAGAAGTTACTGACACTTCAGTCGGCAGTGCGGGTTCTGACGTCCCAAAAATGGTCGTCAATTCGCTTCTGCATGAGAGTCCTGGGACTAATGGTGGTCTCCTTCGAGGCGGTTCCGTATGCCCAAGCACACACTCGGGCATTGCAGAAGGGAATTCTGTCGGTTTGGGACAAGTCCCCATTGTCATTGGATCTTCAGATCCAGGTGAGTCACTCTGTCAAGGCGTCCCTGACGTGGTGGCTGAGATCCCCGGCTCTTCGGGCCGGGAAGTCATTCCTCCCCATCCAATGGACAGTGGTCACGACGGACGCCAGCCTGACGGGCTGGGGAGGAGTGTGGGGAGTCCAGTCAGCTCAAGGGCTCTGGACGAATCTCGTCTCCCAATCGGCGTCCTGGAATTGCGGGCGATCAGACTGTCTCTTCGCGTGGTCGAAGAGGCTACAGGGCCGCTCGGTCAGAATCCAGTCGGACAATGCCACGGCCGTGGCGTATGTCAACCATCAGGATTGCACTCTGAGCTCGGCTGCGGTGTCCGAGGTCGCCCACTTCCTAAGGTGGGCGGAAAGAAGCGTGCCGGCGCTGTCGGCTGTCTACATTCCGGGCGTAGAAAACTGGCAAGCGGACTATCTGAGCCGCCAAACCCTGGACCAGGGTGAGTGGTCCTTGCATCCGGAGGTATTTCAACTCCTTTGTCGGCGGTGGGGCACTCCGGATGTGGACCTGATGGCTTCTTGACTCAATCGCAAGGTGTCAAGGTTTGTGGCCAGGTCCAGGGACCCCTGGGCGGATGCCTCGGACGCGTTAGTGGTCCCGTGGGGTCAGTATCGCTTAATGTATGTCTACCCTCCGCTGCAGTTGCTTCCTCGTCTGCTGCGCAGGGTAGCAGCCGAGGGCATCCCGGTGATCCTCATTGCCCCGGACTGGCCTTGGCGTCACTGGTACGCCGACCTGGTACGTCTCTTCACGGACGTCCCTTGGCGCCTGCCTTTTGAGGGAGGACCTTCTATCTCAAGGTCCTATCTTTCATCCTGCTTTACAGTCTCTGGCTTTAATGGCATGGCTATTGAGAGCCAGGTGCTGTAGGACCGAGGCCTGTCGGATTCAGTAATTTTGACCATGCTTAGGGCAAGGAAGTCTTCTTCTAGGAAGATCTATCACCGTACCTGGAGAGCTTACATTGATATGTGCGAAGAGCTAGACTGGCGTCCACGGACGTACTGTCCCCAGAATCCTGCGGTTCTTGCAGCGTGGTGTTGCACAAAGGCTGGCTTTGAGCACTATTAAGGGTCAGATTTCGGCCTTGGCCGTTTTCTTTCAAAGACCCCTAGTAGGTCATTCCTTAGTGAGCACTTTTGTGCAGGGGGTACACCATGTGGTTCCACCTGCCAAGCCTCCGCTCCCTCCTTGGGATCTGAACTTGGTGCTCTCGGTTCTTCAGGAACCTCCTTTTGAAAATATCAGAGATATTCCTCTTAACTTTGTCTCAGGTGTCTTTTTTTAGTGGCCATCACTTCTGTTAGACGGGTGTCTGAGTTGGCGGCTCTGTCATGCAAGTCGCTTTACCTGGTCCTCCATAAGGATAAGGCGGTGTTGCGACCGTCTTTCCTTCCTAAGGTGGTTTCGGCTTTTCACCTTAATGAGGACATTGTCCTTCCGTCCTTGTGCCCTCATCCATCGCATCCTAGAGAGGTTGCGCTTCACAATTTGGATGTGGTGCGTGCCTTACGGGTATACCTGGCGGCTACTGCTTCTATTCGGAAGTCTGACTCACTGTTTGTGTCTGTCTCTGGTCCGAAACAGGGCCAAGCGGTGTCGTCTGCCACCATTTCTAGGTGGATCAGACAGACTGTTATACAGGCCTATGCCATTAAGGGGCGGGCGCCTCCCTTCCCGGTTACGACGCATTCCACCAGGGCAATTGGTGCTTCCTGGGCTTTCCGACATCAAGCGTCGGTTGCACAAGTGTGCAAGGCGGCGACCTGGTCGTCCGTTCATACCTTTTCAAAATTCTATAAGGTTGATGTGGCTGCATCTTCGGATGCTTCCTTCGGCCGCAAAGTGTTGCAGGCCGCTGTTAAATGTTGCAACTCCTCCGTTGAGGAGCTCTGCTGGTTTGGAGTGAAGTTTTGGTTGTTCCTTTACTATTTTGCTCCCACCCTTTTCTTATACTGCTTTGCGACGTCCCACATGTAATCAGTATGAGAGCTGTGTCAGTCCATGGACGATGAGAGAAAATAGGATTTTTGTACTCACCGTAAAATCCGTTTCTCTGACGTCCATGGACTGACACAGCACCCACCCTTCCTTTTAAGGTTTGTACTGCTTGTTACGAACTGAGGCTGCTAGCTGCAGGTGGGAGGGGAATGTCCGGAGGGACCGCCCCCCTGGGCGGGGCAGTTCAGCTCTGGTTTGTTCTAGAATGTTTTAACATCTAACATTCTGCCTAGGTCTTCTCCTGCAAGCAGGGACATATACCCACATGTAATCAGTATGAGAGCTGTGTCAGTCCATGGACGTCAGAGAAACGGATTTTACGGCGAGTACAAAAATCCTATTTTTTTTATTTTATTTTTTATTTAAATTTCTGTCTTTTTATTTGTTTAGCTGAGGTGATCAAAAACCACCAATAGAAAGCTCTATTTGTGGGAACAAAATGATAAAAATTCTGTTTGGGTACAGTGTAGCATGACCACACAATTGTCATTTAAACAGCGACAGCCCAGAAAGCTGAAAATTGGCTTGGGCAGGAAGGGGGTGTAAGTGCCTGGCATTGAAGTGGTTAAGGAAGCCTTATTTAAAGCCTCATTTGCTTTGGTAGGGGCAGCTGTACAACTGGCACGCTTCAGTGGCACTTAAAATGCGGGTCAGTTTTGCTGTGATTTATCGCATGAAGCTTGTTGGCGAAAAGGAGCAGGAGCTTCTTTTAGACGAGAAGATGCCATTTACCGCGTAAGAATTGTAGCAAAACGGCACTAAGTTTTAGGTGCCATTGAAAATAGTGGCACGTGAACTTGCGTTTTGTGATTTGTAGTGTGTCTTTTGAGATTGCGGGCAGAATTGCAGTGATTCTGCAACGATCCCAAATTGCCCAGGTGTGAATGCAGCCTAACGGACGGACACCGGAGCTTTATTTGGCATTTGCGCCTGTATTTAGCAACCCAAGCGATTCGTGTGCGTTTTACTCATTAAGTGCTCAACACTTCCTTTTCCTGATGAGCATCCAATTGGTGCTCAACACACTGCAAGGTCTTTCCTATCCCACATAAATCCCCCTGGTGCGGTGCTGGAGATAGGCAGTGAGGGAGTAGGAGATAAACGGCGCATTGTTAAAACCAAATTTAACTACTTAATACCCAGGTCAATTCTGACACTTCGCTCCTACATGAAAAAATCATCATTTAGGGAATAAAATGGTGGTCGTTGCAACTTTTTATCTCACACGTTATTTGCGCAGTAATTTTTTCAAACGCGTTTTTTTCATGCATTAAAAAAAAAAAAAAACGTAAAGTTAGCCCAACTTTTTTGAATAATGTGAAAGAGGATCTTGCCTTGCGTGTCATGCTTTGAAATTGCGCACACTCGTGGAATGGCGCCAAACTTCTGTACTTAAAAATCTCCATAGGCGACGCTTTAATTTTTTTTACAGGTTACCTGTAATAGAGTTAGAGGAGGTCTAGTGCTAGAATTTATTACTCTCGCTCGAACGTTCATGGTGTTACCTCACGTCTTTAACATATTTGGGCACGACTTGCGTATGCGTATATTTTGGGCGCTTTAAATATTTTTTTTCTTACCGTCCATGAACTGACACAGCATCTTCATTCTTGACAAAGTGGGTTATGTTCCTGCTCATAGGAGAAGACTAGGCAGAATGTTAGATGTTTCAACATACATTCCCCTACCAGAGCTGAACAGCCCTGCCCCCTCTGGACATAACCCTCCTACCTGCAGCCAGCAGCCTCAGTTTTTTTTCTGCCTAGCAGAGGACGTGGCTCTCTTCGGAGCCAGTCTCTTGAAGAAATGTTTCTCTTATCATTCATGGACTGACACAGCTCTAATACTGAAACACGTGGGTATATGCCCCTGCTCGCAGGAGAAGATCTAGGCAGAATGTTAAATGTTAGAAACATACATTCTAGAAAAAAAACAGAGCTGAACAGCCCAGCCCAGGGGGGCGGTCCCTCCAGACATAACCCTCCTGCCTGCAGCTAGCAGCCTCCATTTTTTTTTTGCCTAGCAGAAGGAGAAGTCGTGGCTCTCTCAGGAGCCAGTCTCCTGGAAGATTTTATTTTTATTCCCCTGGGAATTTTATTTTATTTTTGAGACCTTCAATCAACTGTCGGCTGGGCAACAGGTTGGGTACACTGGTATCCTCGTAGTCTTCCTGTCCGACCATCGAGCGTGCTGATCCTCGCCTTGTGTGCGTGAGACTCGGTTCACGACATGCCCCATGACTCCAGGGGTGGCTTTTATGCTCCCGCGGTCCTCACAAGATTGAACAGTACCTGCTGTATCTTTCGCGGTGGACCGGGCCGACAGCTACTCGGTACTACTCTGTGATAGGGCTGTCTGAAACAAGCCAGTGGGTCCCTATGGGATGGGTAAGTAGTCTCTCGTGCTTCAGGTGAGTACATGCTGGCTGTGTTTCTCTGTCTGGTTGGGTTTCTCCCTGTCTCTCCCTGGTAATGCTGCTCTCTGCACCCTGTACTGACGCTGTGCTGTGTGGGGGTACTTGGGGGTCACTCTGGCCTGGCGGGGGGCGCTCATGTCTGTGTGCTGGGGGTGTGAGTGTTTGGAGAAGCCACTAGCTGGCATGGCTTTTACTGTTTAAGCTGCGCTTGGCGGCCATCTTGCCGCGGATCAATAGCGCTGCTTACACGCGGCCGCCGGCCATTCTCTTGAAGCCGCGGCGCTTTCACTTTTGGTTTTGGCCTCTATCGCCGCTGCTGCGGTGCGAATCTCCTCACACTCTCCTCAGACTTCACTCGCGCTGGCAGCGCGGTGACATAGAGCTGAGCGGTCCTTACAAGGGTTGGTGAGTTCTCTGGGTATCCCCTCCTCAGCCTCAGCACAGCCAGTGGGTGGGACTGTATTATTCACTTTATAGTGTATAAGGTCTCAGAGGGTGGCAAATATGGAGTCTGGTTCACCTGCTTCCCCACTCTTGACAGAGGCAACTGGCAGTGCTCCAGCACCTGCGGTCCCTAGAGACCAGTTGTCGGCAGTCCTGGGAAAAAAATTTATTGTCAGGATGGAAGCGGTGTGCGAGCAAGGGTGCTATAAAGCGCCCTCTCCCCACGCAATCTCACACATGGGGAGTGCTCTGATTCAGATATGGGCCCTAGCTGCTGCTGCTCAGGACCCTAGCTCTGAATATTTTAATGTTTTTGAACAGGACATTCCTTGTGAGGAAGACTCCAGTTCTGAGTCAGTAAATGACAGGGCGCTTGTAAGTGAACTCATTGATGCTGTGAGGGACACACTCAAGCTGGATGCTGTGGCTGTGGTACCTCAGGTGGACACTTTCTCCTTTTTTGGTTCTTTTCAAGCTTTTCTTTTACACAGCTTCCTCACACGCTGCGTCATGAGCAGCATGGATGATACAGTGGTACACAGTGCCTCCCCTCCCCGGTTGGTGCAGCATGGTGGGGGGGGGTCACTTTATTCATTTATTTCTCTAGTCCCTGTGAGCCTTCTGTGTGATGTCTCTGAGGCAACAACAGGGTCTCTGCAGCTGAGGCTTCCCGCCATTTCCTGGGGAGCACTCTGAGCTCTGACAGGACCACGGTTGCGGTGTCAGAGGTTACCTTTTGCCTGCATGCTGCTTTTACCTGGCCTCCTAAGAAGCTTCTGACGGATTTGCCTTTCAAGGGCGGGAGGCTATTTGAGGCTTCCCTGCATGACATTATTAAAAAGCACTCTTCTTCCGCAACCTCCTAAGGCGAAGAAGCCGCGCCGTAAGCCGGGCCCTTCCTTTCCGGCTCAGAAGAGGTTTTTTCATCTGTCAAATCCCGTGGAAAAGTTCTCCCGGACAGACAAGACGCCTGGAGGAGAGAAGCGTCCCTGGGTGCGTAAGCCAACCAAGCAGGCTACCAAGCCTGCCACCGCACAAAGTCTTGCCCCCGCCCGACTCTGGGGTGGGGGGAAGGCTTCGCAGGTTCGCGGATCGGTGGACCTCCCGGATCTCCGAACGGTGGGTATGCGAAGTGGTTACCTCGGGGTACATGATAGAGTTACTTTCCTGGCCACCAGACAGATTCTTTCCCTCAAATCTCTCTCTCCTTCCAGTGCTTTGGGCTGCCCTATTAGGGGCAGTGCAGGACTCGCTGGGGTATGGAGTAATTGTGCCGGTACCATCAAAGGAGAGGTTTCAGGGATTTTATTCGAATCTGTTTATGGTCCCAAAGAAAGACGGAGTACGTCCTATTCTGGATCTCAAGGCTCTAAATGCCTTCGTGAAGGTTCGGAAATTCTGCATGGAATCCATTCGCTCAGTGATTGCTGCGCTCCACCTGGGGGATTTTCAGGCATCCTTGGACATCAAGGATGCCTACTTGCATGTCCCAATCTGCGCGGGTCACCAGAAATTTCTGCGCTTTGCAATAGGCGAAGACCACTATCAGTTTGTGGCTCTTCCCTTCGGGTTGGCGTCGGCACCGCAGGTTTTCATCAAGGTGCTTGCCCCGATTCTAGCTTTTAGACAGCAAGGAATTGCTATCGTGGGCGATCTAGACGATCTCCTTCTAAGAGCAGACTCTGGCTCAGACTTAGGAAAATGTGGTGCTAGCCAGTCAGGCCCTCCGAGAATTCGGCTGACTGCTGAACGTTCAGAAGTCCGTCCTGGTTCCGATTCAGCATCTGGAGTACCTCGGCTTGATCCTGGACTCCTCGGAGGCGAGGGTATTTCTACCCTTAAACAAGTTAGACTCTTCAATCTGCGGTGCAGGTGCTGACGTCCCACAAACGGTCGTCGCTCCGTTTTTGCATGAGGGTCCTGGGACTCATTGTGGCTTCCTTCGAGGCGGTGCTGTACGCCCAATTCCACACTCGTGTCTTGCAAAAGGAGATCCTATCTTGCTGAAACAAGTCTCCATTATCACTGGATCGTCAGATCCAGGTGATTCACCTAGTCAGGGCATTACTGAAGTGGTGGCTGAGATCCCCGGCCATTCGGTTGGGGAAGTCGTTCCTTTGTGTCCAGTGGACTGTGATCACAACGGATGCCAGTCTTTTGGGCTGGGGCGGAGTCTGGGGAGTTCTGTCAGCCCAAGGGTTCTGGACCCCGGATGAGTTCCGTCTGCCGATCAATGTTCAGGAACTCCGGGCGATCAGACTGCTTCTCCTCGTGGTCGAGGAGACTGCAGGGACACTCGGTCAGGATTCAATCAGACAACGCCACGGCAGTGGCTTATGTCAACCATCAGGGGGGAACTCTGAGTTTAGCCGCGGCATCCGAGGTCGCTCACCTCTTAAGATGGGTGGAAAGAAACGTGCCGGCTCTGTCGGCCGTTTACATTTCCGGAGTGGACAACTGGGAGGCGAACTATCTGAGCCACCAGATGTTGGACCAGGGGGAAGGGTGCTTGCATCCCGACGTGTTTCACCTCCTTTGCCGGAGGTGGGGCACGCCGGACGTGGACCTCTTGGCCTCTCGACTCAATCGCAAGGTGCCGAGATTCTTGGCCAGGTCCAGGGATCCCTGGGCAGACGCGTCAGAGGCCCCTTGGGGTCGGTATCGGCTGATTTATGCCTATCCTCCACTGAAGCTGCTTCCTCGCTTGCTTCGCAAGGTGGAGGCCGAGGTGATTCCGGTGATCCTCATCGCACCAGATTGGCCTTGACGTCCTTGGTACGCCGATCTTGTACGCCTAGTGGCGGACGTTCCATGGCGACTGCCGCTGCGGGAGGACCTTCTGTCTCAAGGTCCCATACTTCATCCTGCTTTACAGTCGCTGGCTTTAACGGCATGGCTATTGAAAGCCATGTGCTGAGAGCCTGGGGTCTCTTGGATTTGGTCATCTCGACCATGCTGAGGGCACGGAAATATTCTTCCAGGAAGATATACCACCGTACCTGGAGGGCCTACATAGCTATGTGCAAGGAGCTGGATTGGTGTCCACGGACGTATTCCATTCCCCCAATCTTGCTGTTCTTACAGCGTGCTGTGACTAAATAGCTTGCCTTAAGCACCATTAAAGGTCAGATTTCGGCCTTAGCCGTTTTCTTTCAGAGGCCGCTAGCGGGCCATTCTTTGATTAGTACCCTCGTCCAGGGGGTCCGACATGTGCTCCCCCCTGTTAAACCACCTCTTCCTCCTTGGGATTTGACTTTGGTGCTCTCGGTTCTTCAGGAACCTCCTTTTGAAAACCTCTGAGAGATTTCTCTCTTAAACTTATCTCAGAAGGTGGCTTTTCTGGTAGCCATCACTTCTGTCAGAAGGGTTTCCGAGTTGGCGGCCTTGTCTTGCAATCCGCCATACTTGGTCCTCCATAAGGATAAGGCGGTGCTACGCCCGCAGCCTTCTTTTCTCCCGAAGGTGGTCTCGGCCTTCCATCCTAACGAGGACATTGTGCTCCCGTCCTTATGTCCTCATCCGTCGCATCGCACTGCGGAACCTGGACTTGGGGTGGCAGGAAGAGCAAATCCGGCCCTGCTGGCTGCCCTCTCACTTCCTCCGCCCTGACGAGGCTGCAATTTGGGGCACAATGAAGCTTCAATGGGAGCACAGTGAGGCTGCAATTTTTTTTGCTGATCCAATCCGTGACTCTGATCCGAGGAACGATCCGAACCGTGAGTTTTTTGATCCGTTGCACCCCTACTGACGTCCATTGACTGACACAGCACCCACCCCTCCTTTGTTGAGTTTGTACTGCTTTAATACGAACTGAGGCTGCTGGCTGCAGGTAGGAGGGTTATGTCCGGAGGGACCGCCCCCCTTGGTGGGGCTGTTCAGCTCTGGTAAGGGAATGTATGTTGAAACATCTAACAATTCTGCCTAGTCTTCTCTTATGAGCAGGAACATAACTCACTTTGTCAAGAATGAAGATGCTGTGTCAGTCCATGGACATCAGAGAAAAGGATTTTACGGTGAGTACAAAAAAATCCTATTTATCTTACTTTTTCTATTTTGACTTTGATCACTTTTATTCTTATTACAAGGAATGTAAACCTCTATTGTAATAGGAATAGTGCGTGACAGGTCCTGGCTTCCTAGCCGAGGAGGTGGGGCTGGGAAAAAAAATCGATTTTAATCTTGAACCGAGTTTTGAGCTCAAATCGATTCAGATTTGAAGAAAATCGATTTTTTTTAGATTTTTTTTTTTTTTTTTTGAAAAAAATTAAATAATTTTTTTTTTCCCCTTCAAAGTTTCCGTAGCAGGACTGCAGGGGGCGTATCCGGAATGGCACTGGGCAGCGTTACCCCAATTACATCTACTCGCTGCAGCCGCCGTCTGCCTACCTGATCAGCGTGTCATGCAGACAGACGGCGGCCATTGCAGTGTTCAAAAGCCGCGCCTCCCGAGTCCTCGTCGTCTGTGATAGGCGGAACACTCAATTTCACAGCAGGCAGTATTCAGCCTATCACGGACATCCTCTCATCCTCGTCTGTGTTATGAGGATGACCATGATAGGCGGAACACTGAATGCTGGGAAGTTGTGTTCCGCCTATCACAGACGAGGAGGAGGCGCGGCTTTTGAATACTGGAATGGCCACCGGTGTAGCAGTAAAATCCGTATACCATGAAAATCTGCATCAGGTACGGGCACAGTGATTGAAGCATGGGCACAGTGAGACACGGGCACAGTGAGACACGTGTACAGTGAGGCATGGACACAGTTCAATTCAACTAAGAGTAACCTCATGATTTTTTGTTGTCTTATTAGCTAACTCCAAATACAGTATTAATAATTTGGATGTTTAACAATCTTTGTTGCACACTGCAAAAAACAACAAAAGGTCACAAGCGCTAAATTGGTGGATAAAGAAAAAAATATAATGGATGATAATAATAATAATAAGAAAAAAATCCCAAATATTTTGGGAAGTACAAAGTATCCAAAAGGGGGAAAAAACAGGATCCAGCGCAGCAAGAAAAAATCCGTACCCAGAAGTACAAAATACACAACATGCACACAATATAATCCAGCGCTCATGGAACATACATTATTAACTATTGAAAACTCTTGAAGAATTGATAAAAAAGCTTAGTCCATTTATCACAATAAAGAGAGGGATCCAATCCCAAATGTGCAGAGGGCAAATTAATCTTAACTCTCCAGTTGTCAGTGGTGACAAACTTGTTAAACTTGCAGTGACATCCGTGGAGCAAGGAGGGGTTAAAAAAGTCAAAACAAAGCCTGTGGCATGATCTCCGTGTGAGCACAGTACCTTGAATGATGGACAACAGGCAGACCAGCGTGTGGAGGGCCCTCCAACCCAAAAGGATGCAGAGCCAGGATCGCAGCAAGGCTGGGACAGAAGGAATCGCACACAGAGTTTCAAGAGTTTTCAATAGTTAATAATGTATGTTCCATGAGCGCTGGATTATATTGTGTGTTTGTTGCACACTGACTTTGCAGTTAGAGAAAGGGTTTGCCTTTGCAATTTTGTTTGTTGATGCACTTTAATTAATATAATAAAAAAAAAAAAATCGAATCGTAAATCGAGTTTTTTATAAAAAAAATCGCAGATTTTTTTGGGGGGGAAAATCGCCCAGCCCTACGAGGAGGCGGCCTTTTTTCAAATACAGAGGCCGGGCGTGCCCTGATAACATCGCGCCTGGCCTCCGAAAAATCATACAGGCGCCCGGGGGCTATCTGGCCCACCGGATTCTCTATGGTCAACTTCCGGCATGGACTGATTCCTTCTTCCTTTCGCAGATTGTACGGGCGAGCTGGGAGAAGCACTAGAGTGCTGCAGTGGGGCGTCCCATCCCGCTGCCTGGAAGAACAATCAAACGGCTGATCAGTCGCAATGATTGTTCTTACAGTGCAGGTAATCACCGGCTCTAAAAGATATCTGAATTATGCCTGTAGCTCCATGACATTGTTGGGCGGGAAGTGGTTAAATACGGTTTAGGTTCAAATTTTTTATTTTTTTTCCCGCACAAGTAGATTAACATCCCGATTTAGTACCTTTTGACAAGTCGTTTTTAAATTTCCACACTTCCTAAGCTGTTGACTGCTGCATATTGTCAGTCAGGGTGGAGCTGGGTGATTGTGCCGAAACCAGTAGCGATGTGGGAGCCACTGCCCAGCTGTTTGTGCTAGTTTATTACTGTACATATGTAAGTGCAATTTTACATTAATAAAGCATTTTTTTATGTACTACACCATGAGGGGCCCCTGTCTTGTATGAGTTTGATTGTAGAGAGAACCCTGATCTTGTAAAAGAGGAAAATTGAGTGGTGCTGCATTGGAGTAAAATTTTAGAGTTTCCCCAAAGAGGGGGAGCTGCTTTTGACCTGAAATCTGGCAGGTTCACATTTGGAGGTGAGCACATAAGTGAATTGGTGGTGGGAGTCTTTAATGGAATATTGATGAAGATACAAGAGGTGGCCTTTTGAGGAAATGGAACACATCATAGAAGAAAAGAGACTTGATTCATTCATGCAGTTATTTATTGAATAATTGAGCCCAATTTATGTTCATTTATCTATGCCTATAATTATGTTGGTGTGTGTGTATACACAATTTCATGTGTATATTTATATGGTAGTAATTTAATATTGGAGTTGACGCAGCAAATGTTGGGCATTATTTAAATCATCAGTCTGATTCCCTCTTTTGTGCTTCCTGATGGCCCAAGGAAGGGTCACGGAGTTTCCCAATCTATCATTTCTCGGTGGATCCGTCAACTGAGTTCTCAAGCTCATGGCCTAAAGGGCAACCGTTTTTAGTGGCAGCTCATTTTTCCAGGAGTGGGTTGGTACTTCCTGGGCTGTGTCATCAGGCTTTGTTAGCTCAAGTTTGTAAAGCTGCTACCTGGTCTTTGGGTTCATACTTTACAAAGTTTTCCTAATGCCCTGTGTCCTGGGATGTACTCTAAAGAAATTTTTTTGGTTCACAAGTATATAGCAGGAAACGGGGACCCCGCCCCTTTTCCTTTTTGTAGCTTGCTACAAACACTGAAGCCTTGACTAACTGGGAGGAGTTATGCCTAGGGAGGCATTTCCTGTCTTCCTTCCTTCCTTTTTTTTTTTTCTCTTCTCTGCCATGAAAGTGAACTGGTGGCTCTAGAGCCATCTGAATCACTTTCACATGAAAGCCAGTCACCAGCTGAAAAACAATACATCAGCCGTGAGCTTTTTAACTCCATGAATACCAGGATGTTTATAAATGTGCTTGTTTATATGTAAATACTTGAATGTCCCAAGTCTGGCCCCAGGTTTGCTTTAAGATGTACAGTATTAGCCTTTTTGTCTAGGCAATTTCATGAGGTACTGCTTATTAAAATAACTCTTTGTTTTTATAGATTTCTTTTGATGGAATCTATGCAAATATGAGAATGGTCCACATTCTAACTTCAGTAGTTGTAAGTTTTAATTTTTACTGTGATTTTGTTTTTTTTGTCTGCATTTGAACTGGATAACTAGTTTTACACTCCTTTTTGCTGTAGACTAAATTTTTTTTTCTAGTTAACAGATTTTTTTTAAATGCTCAAAAATAAACCATTGAACTTTTGGCCTAGCCTCATTTGACTTGCTGTACTTATGCCATAAACACTAAAAAGCGGCTCCATCCAAACTTGGGACCTAGGTATTAACTCTTGTATGAATGGGGTATAGATGCTGCCTCTAGGTTTGGACACATGTAATGAAGGGCACGGCCCCAACTAGTGGCCATATCCCTTTTACTTAAAGCTTAAAGTGAATGTAAACCCGATTTATGAAATTTGAGCTGCAGTGTTTTGTTATCTCTCTTCAAAGCACTGTGTCCCGTAGCTGTCTTCTGCCCAGTTCTTCTGTTATCAGCCTGATAACTTCTGACAAGTTCTCCATCACATATGATAAAAGAAGCCAGCATTTTTGTGTTGGGGAGGTTGCTATAAATAGATTGGCAGACCCCTGAACGATTCAACAAACAGAGCTTAAAGTCTCTACATATGACTCTACGTATGTGCCTTTCCTCCAATCGGCTGTCTTGGCTGTATGCCCAGGCTTCACTGCACTGCTAACCAGGAAGAGAAAATCCAACACTATGCACTTTATAAACCGTATATAAAGATAAAGACAGTAGATACAGTTGTGCTCATAAGTTTACATACCTTGGCAGAATTTGATTTCTTGGCCATTTTTCTGAGAATATAAATAACACAAAAACATCTTTCACTCATGTTAGTGTTTTGGCTGGAGCCATTTATTATCAATCAACTGTGTTTACTCTTTTTAAATCATCACAACAGAAACTACTCAAATGACCCTGATCAAAAGTTTACATACACTGGTGATTTTGGCTTAATAACATGCACACAAGTTGACACAAAGGGGTTTGAATGGCTATTAAAGGTAACCATTCTCACCTGTGATCTGTTTGCTTGTAATGTGTGTGTATGTGTGTATATGTATATATATGTATGTGTGTGTGTGTGTGTGTGTGTGTGTGTATATATATATATATATATATATATATATATTTAATAATAATTTGTGTGTGTGTGTGTTTATGGATTCCTGAGAGACCCTTGCATCTTTCATCCAGTGCTGCACTGAGCTTTCTGGATTATGAGTCAAGGGAGAAAAGCAAAAGAATTGTCAAAGGATCTGCGGGAAAAGGTAGTTGAACTGTATAAAACAGGAAAGGGATATAAAAAGATATCCAAGGAATTTAGAATGCCAATCAGCAGTGTTCAAACTCTAATCAAGAAATGGAAAATGCAGGGTTCTGTTGAAACCGAACTACGGTCAGGTAGACCAACTAAAATTTCAGCCACAATACTGGAGGAACATTTGCCAGGAAGCTACGCATGGGGCGTACTTGGACATATCAATATGACAATGTTCCAAAGCACAAGGCCAAGTCGACCTGTCATTGGCTACAGCATAATAAAGTGAAGGTTCTGGAGTGGCCATCTCAGTCTCCTGACCTCAATATCATTGAGCCACTCTGGGGAGATCTCAAACGTGCAGTTCGTGCAAGACAGCCCAAGAATCAGAGGCTTTCTGCCAAGAGGAATGGGCAGCTTTACCACCTGAGAAGATAAAGAGCCTCATCCACAATTACCACAAAAGACTTCAAGCTGTCATTGATGTTAAAGGGGGCAATACACAGTATTAATCATGATCATGTTCATTTGGCTTCTGTTGTCATATATAATTTAAAGAGTAAACACAGTTGATTGATAATAAATGGCTTCAGCCAATCACTAACCATGAGTGAAAGAAAAGTTTTGTTCATATTCTCTGAAAAATGCCCAATTTAAATCATAAGTTCTGCCAGGGTATGTAAAATTATGAGCACAACTGTATACATGTAAAACGTATGTAGGGAGATATGTTTCATCTCTGTGCATCACCTGAGGCTGTTCACGTTACTGGGTATATGTGAGGGTTTACATCCACTTTTAGTTTAGCGTACTAAGAAGGCAGGATCCCTCTCACTAGTTCTGCTGGACCAAGGCTTTGTAGCTGAAGATATTTCTATCAAGCAGCTATTGGCCGTGCCAGATTGGGCCACCAGATCTAGGGCATTTACACCAGCAACTGATAATTTGCTGTGAATTCTTTACTATACACTTTGGTACCCCACTGCAATGGCCCTGCCTAACTGACTTGCAGGCATACTGGTTTCTCTGTCTCTGCACTGCTTTAAGTGATACTAAAGTGAGTCTTGTGTGGGCTTATTTTTTTAAATAATAAACATGTCATACTTGCCTGCCCTGTGCAGTGATTTTGCACAGAGCAGCCCAGATCCTCCTCTTTCCAGGTCCCTTTTTGGCGCTCCTGGTCCCTCCCTTCTGCTGCGTGCCCCCACAACAAGCAGCTTGCTATGGGGGCACCCGAGCCACAGCTGTGTCTCCATTCAGACATTGAGCCATGGCTAGGCCCTGCCCCCTCTCTTTCTCAATTACTTTGACAGTAGCGGGAGCAAATGGCATTCCGCCGCTGTCTCAGCCAATCAGGAGGAAGAGTCCCAGGCAGCCGAGTCTCTCCTGCAACATCGCTGGATCGAGATGGGCTGGGGGAGATGCTGCACACAAGGTGTTTGTTTTTTTTGTTTTTAAATCGTCATGCATAGAATGCATGACGATATAAAAAAAAAACTTCTGCCTTTACAACCACTTCAACTTTGCTACATGTTTAGTGTCATACCGGTCCGCCATTTCTGGAAACATATTTTGTGCAGCATTTCTTCTTTGAGTGAAGAGAATCTGTCTGAGGATACTTCCAGGCAGAAGAAAGCCATGGACAGCATTATACAAGAGGAACTTTTATAGTGAAATATCCCAGCGTGTTCTCTAGCTATTGTGGGTTATTACAGACCAATCATCTTGATTATCAGCAGTTTTTATGATTTGTCTAGAAGAGTGGAAGCAGCCTTGGCACTAAGCTCTTTGTACCATAGTGCTTTTTCACACGTTATCCCTTTTTCTATAGAATTAGTTTGAATGTGGTCTACACCACCCTTAGTTGACTTGCTGGGGTCTTACCCTAACAAGGTGGCCATGTTTACTATTCCTGATTCCTCTTGCTCCAAGATTTTTTTTTAACTTCTGTGGATTGATTTGCTCTTGTTTGCCTCTACCTGGCTAGTCAGCAAATAGATCAAGACCCTATAAACTTTTTTTCCCCTGATGGTTCCCTCCCAAAATCTGATTATTCATGCACGTAACACTCTACATGCAGTCAGGTTTGAAGGGATCTTCTTTGGACTCAGGACATCTATTAGCCCACATCGGCTCTGCTGCTGTGGTCATTAGGTGTCTTGGCTCAAATGCTATTCTGAAGACAAAGCCTTAGGCTGGGTTCACACTTGTGCGCCACGACAGCCATCCTACTTTGGATCCGACTTTGCCCTGCGACATGAAGCCGACATATGTCCGACTTTCAATGAACGGGGATCCGACTTGGATCCCCGCCAATACCAGGCACTGTGTTTGGTATGAATCCTGAGCGGAAACTCCACGGCAAATTTTAAATAAAAAAACGGCATGGGTTCCCCCTCCCAAGAGCATACCAGGCCCTTCGGTCTGGTATGGATTTTAAGGGGAACCCCTACGCCGAAAAAACGGCTTGGGGGTCCCCCCAAAATCCAAACCCGACCCTTATTCGCGCACGCAACCTGGCAGGCCGCAGGGGAAGAGGGGGGGGGGGCGAGAGAGCGCCCTCCCTCCTGAACCGTACCAGGCCGCATGCCCTCAACATGGGGTTTGATACTTTGGGACAGGGGGCGACCTGCGCCCCCCCACCCCAAAGCACCCTGCCCCCATGTTGATGAGGACAGGGCCTCTTCCCGACAACCCTGGCCGTTGGTTGTCGGGGTCTGCGGGCGGGGGGCTTATCGGAATCCGGGAGCCCCCCTTTAATGAGGGGGCCCCCAGATCCCGGCCCCCCACCCTATGTGAATGAGTATGGGGTACATCGTACCCCTACCCATTCACCTGGTGGAAAAAAAGTCAATAAAAACACACACACAGCTTTTTAAAGTAATTTATTACACAGCTCCGGGGGTCTTCTTCCGAATTTGGGGGTCTCCGCGCTCTCTGGTTCCTTCTGCCGGGCCTCCGCTATCTTCTTCCATCTCTTTTGCTAGCGGGGCCCGGCCCGGTCTTCATCGCCTTCTTCCCTCTTCGATGTTGACACATCGCTTCCTTCCGCTGTAATGCTGGCTGTGCGGTGCGCTCCGATTTATATAGGCCTCTCATGACGTCACAGTCACATGCTCCGGGTGGCCACATGCTCCCATGACGTCAAAGTCACATGCTCCAGAGCTTGTGACTGTGACGTCATGAGAGGCCTATATAAATCGGAGCGCACAGCCAGCATTACAGCGGGAGGAAACGACATGTCAACATCGAAGAGAAGAGGGAAGAAGACGATGATGACCGGGCCCCCGCTAGCAAAAGAGCTGGAAGAAGATAGCGGAGGCCCGGCAGATGGAAGAAAGAACCGGGAGAGCGCGGAGACCCCCGAAGTCGGAAGAAGACCCCCGGAGCTGTGTAATTACTTTTAAAAAGCTGTGTGCGTGTTTTTATTGACATTTTTTTTCCCACCAGGTGAATGGGTAGGGGTACGATGTACCCCATACTCATTCACATAGGGTGGGGGGCCGGGATCTGGGGGGCCCCCTTATTAAAGGGGGGCTCCCGGATTCCGAGAATCCCCCCGCCCGCAGACCCCGACAACCAACGGCCAGGGTTGTCGGGAAAAGGCCCTGTCCTCATCAACATGGGGGCAGGGTGCTTTGGGGTGGGGGGGCCGCAGGTCGCCCCCCTGCCCCAAAGTATCAAACCCCCCATGTTGAGGGCATGCGGCCTGGTACGGTTCAGGAGGGAGGGGGGGCGCTCTCGTGCCCCCCCTCTTCCCCTGTGGCCTGCCAGGTTGCGTGCTCGGATAAGGGTCTGGTTTGGATTTTGGGGGGACACCCACGCCGTTTTTTCGGCGTAGGGGTTCCCCTTAAAATCCATACCAGACCGAAGGGCCTGGTATGCTCTTGGAGGGGGAACCCATGTTGGTTTTTTATTTAAAATTTGGCGTGGAGTTCCCCCTCAAGAGCAGCAGAGCACAAGTCGCATGCCAAAGTCGGATCATGCAAGACTGTGGTCCGACTTTGATCCGACTTCAATGATAGTCAATGGGCTGAAGTAGGATCAAAGTCGGACCAAAGTAGTACAAGGAGCATTTTCAAAGTCAGACCGACATGTGTCGGACCAGTTAAGACGGCTCCCATAGGGAAACATTGATTTTCACACGTCATGAGCTCCCAATGTCGGAGCGTTTGTCGCCCCAGTGTGAACCTGGCCATAAAGAGATATCCCTTTCCATGATAATGAGGGTTAATTACGAAAGGCAAAGACACTTTGCACTACAAGTGCACTGAAAGTACACTTGGAAATGCAGTCGCTGTAAATCTTAGGGGTAGATCTGAAATGAGGGAAGCTCTGCTGATTTTATCATCCAATCATGTGCAAGCTAAAATTCTGTTTTTATTTTCCTTGCATTTGCCCCTTAAGATCTACAGCGACTGCACTTCCAAGTGCACTTTGCACTTGTAGTGCAAAGTTGATTTTCCTTTCGTAAATAACCCCCAATGTCTCTTTTTGGGGCCTTCCTGGATAAGATGAAGAATGTCACTGGTGGTAAGTGTTCACCCCTTCTGCAGACGTGCAAGTCTTTGCTCTCGGGTGCGCACCTTCCTTTCTTTTGCCTAGTTACTTGTTTTCTGCAGTCCACCTTGAAGTTCTCCCAATCAACCTGTAAAATAAGTTTCAGTTCAGGCCTTGCCAGCACTGGAATGCCAAATCCCCTTAAAGCAGAACCTTTACCCATAACTTGATAAAAATATTCTTTAGCAAGGAACATACATTATGCTGCCAAAATTCGTGTGTGCTGAAAATTGCCTTCAGCATTTCTCCTGCTTCTTCTTGCCACAGGCTGTTATTTTGCTGAAGCCCAGAGCCCCTGAACAGCAGTAAATCATAAAGTTGAAATAAACCCGTCAATTTAACGGTTTCAAAAAAGTTACATTCCTGGAATGCCGGGATTGCTAACTGTCACATTTGCTTGTGTCCGTAGCCAAACTGTCAAACCATCAAATGGCTGGTAACTGATCAGATGTGCAGCTTTCTTGGCTTTTAGAGATGGGAGGCTTTAAAGGGGTTGTAAAGGTTAAATTTTTTTATTTTTTTTTTAATAACAAACCTACCATACTTCCACTGTGCAGTTTGTTTTTTCACAGAGTTGCCCCAATCCTCGTCTTCTGGGCCCTTGGCGGCTGTCTCGGGCTCCTCCCCGCAAGAGCTAACCCCCCTTTGGGAAGCTCTCTCCCAAGGGGATTAGCTTGCGGGCGCGCTCCCGTGCGATACAGTCGGCGGCCACAGCCGCCGACTATCACTCGACCCGCCCCCCCCGGCGCGCCACCTCATTGATTTGATTGACAGCAGTGGGCTCCAATGGCTGCACTGCTATCAAACATCCCATGAAGAGCTGGGGGAAAGCAACGTGGGTTCGCGCCCACAGAGATTCGGGGCTCGGGTAAGTAAAACGGGGGCTGGGGGGGGGGGGGGAGAGTGCAAGGTGTTTTTTTCACCTTAGTGCATAGGATGCATTAAGGTGAAAAAACACGAAGCTTTACAACCCCTCTAAGGCTATCAGCAGATTGGCCTCTACAAACTCAGCAGTGCCTAAGAATGGAGAACTGAGCATGTGCAGAGCAGGGTGTATTATTACTGGATTATAAACGGTGTAGGCACTTTTTTTTTTGTTTTGCATTAAAGCTATACCTGCAAAAGGGGCCAGCCTGAAGGGATCTAGCAGGACTTAATTTTATGTCTTTAAGTTTTCCGACAAACTTTCTGCTGTATGAAGATCTCTAATAGCCCCCATCCCCCCCAACCTGCTGTTGCAATAGGGGAAATAGTTTTTATCCTCCAAGTGTGTGGTGGTGTTTTACTACAGCTCCACAAAGTGAAGGGGGAAATGTAGAGACATGACATCTTTGTTCTAGACACCATATTTTCAGCAAGTATCTGTCTATCTGATCTTGCTCACATTGAAGTGAATTGCTAGAGACAGGGCGTTCTTTATGGACCCTGGGCTATGCCACTTATTTTTCTGTGCACATATTTTTTTTTGTGTTTTGTGGCTTCATTGGATGCTAATTTTGGATACAATATCTTGCAAGGCCAATTTTAATCAAACTGTTCTTGAGACTTGCCATGACCATGTTCTGTAGGGTTTTATTTATTTTTTATTTTTTTTAACCCACATTTTTGTCATCCCCCAAATGGACAATGGGAGAAAATATATATTCTGCTCATATTCTTTTGATTGTTTATTGGGGGACATAGCTTTTTGTGTTTTTGTTATCTTTTTGCCATAGTTGAGATGTTTTGGAATCGTTACCTTCCATTCCCATGTTTTGCTTGCTACTCATGTGCTGGTACTGTATATGCAGAGCTATACTATACAGAGCCACTAGGTGGGTCTGTACCCTTTTTTACTTTTGCAGAGTGTCCAAACCTCCTATATGGTGCAGATATATACCTGGTTTGTAAAAGAGTGAATGTGTCCCTTTTTTAAACAGGGCTTTACAGTGAGTTAAAAATCACTATTTCTCTTATCGTCCATGGACTGACACAGCTCTAATACTGAAACACGTGGGTATATGTCCCTGCTCGCAGGAGAAGATCTAGGCAGAAAGTTAGATGTTAGAAACATACATTCTAGAAAAAAACAGCTGAACAGCCCCGCCCAAAGGGGCGGTCCCTCCAGACATAACCCTCCTACCTGCAGCTAGCAGCCTCAGTTTTTTTTCTGCGTAGCAGAAGACGTGGCTCTCTCAGGAGCCAGTCTCCTGGAAGATTTTTATTTTTATTCCTTTGGGAATTGTATTTTATTTTTGAGACCTTCAATCAACTGTCGGCTGGGCAACAGGTTGGGTACACTGGTATCCTCGTAGTCTTCCCTGTCCGACCATCGAGCGTGCTGATCCTCGCCTTGTGTGCGTGAGACTCGGTTCACGACATGCCCCATGACTCCAGGGGTGGCCGGGTGGCTTTTATGCTCCCGCGGTCCTCACAAGATTGAACAGTACCTGCTGTATATTTCGCGGTGGACCGGGCCGACAGCTACTCAGTACCACTCTGTGATAGGGCTGTCTGAAACAAGCCAGTGGGTCCCTATGGGGAGGGTAAGTAGTCTCTCGTGCTTCGGGTGAGTACATGCTGGCTGTGTTTCTCTGTCTGGGGGGTTTCTCCCTGTCTCCCCCCGGTAATGCTGCTCTCTGCACCCTGTACTGGCGCTGTGCTGTGTGGGGGTACTTGGGGGTCACTCTGGCCTGGCGGGGGGCGCTCATGTCTGTGTGCTGGGGCTGTGAGGTGTGAGTGTTTGGAGAAGCCACTAGCTGGCATGGCTTTTACTGTTTAAGCTGTGCTCGGTGGCCATCTTGCCACGGATCAATAGCGCTGCTTACACGCGGCAGGCGGCCTTTTTCTTGAAGCCGCGGCGCTTTCACTTTCGGTATTGGCCTCTATCGCCGCTGCTGCGACGCGAATCTCCTCACACTGTCCTCAGACTTCACCCGCGCTGGCAGCGTGGTGACATACAGCAGAGCTGAGCGGTCATTACAAGGGTTGGTGAGTCCTCTGGGTATCCCCTCCTCAGCCTCAGCACAGCCAGTGGGTGGGACTGTATTATTCACTTTATAGTGTATAAGGTCTCAGAGGGTGGCAAATATGGAGTCTGGTTTACCTGCTTCCCCACTCTTGCCAGAGGCAACTGGCAGTGCTCCAGCACCTGCGGTCCCTATGGACCAGTTGTCGGCAGTCCTGGGAAAAAAAAATTCTTGTCAGGATGGAAGCGGTGTGCGAGCAAGGGAGCTATAAAGCGCCCTCTCCCCACACAATCTCACACATGGGGAGTGCTCTGATTCAGATATGGGCCTAGCTGCTGCTGCTTAGGACCCTAGCTCTGAATATTTTAATGTTTTTGAACAGGACATTCCTTGTGAGGAAGACTCCAGTTCTGAGTCAGTAAATGACAGGGCACTTGTAAGTGAACTCATTGATGCTGTGAGGGACACTCTCAAGCTGTATGCTGTGGCTGTGGTACCTCAGGCGGACACTTTCTCCTTTGGTTCTTTTCAAGCTTTTCTATTACACAGCTTCCTCACTGTTTCCTCACACGCTGCGTCGAGAGCAGCATGGATGATACAGTGGTGCACAGTGCCCCCCCGATCGGTGCAGCATGGTGGGGGGGGCACTTTATTAATTTATTTCTATAGTCCCTGTGAGCCTTCTGTGTGATGTCTCTGAGGCAACAACAGAGTCTCTGCACCTGTGGTTTCCCGCCATTTCCTGGGGAGAGCTCTGACAGGACCACGGTCTGCGGTGTCAAAGGTGCAGCACATTTAAGCAGGTTGGAATGATAACAGAAGATTATGCGCCTCGGCGCCATAATTAAAGATTATCTTATAACTCTACACTGGATACATTCACAGTGTATGTATGTGTTATTGGTCTCTGTGTCTGCGTGGGTTTCCTCCCACGTTCCAATGCTGTGTCTTCAGTGCCATACACGATATAAACATACACAATATGTTAATACACGACTCTAAATACATTCACAGTATATGTATGTATTATACTCTCTGGGTCGGCGTGGGTGTCCTCCGGATGCTCCGGTGTCCTCTCGCGGTATGTGCGCTTCAGCTCTCTGCACAGTATAAACATGTTCAATATGTTTATTGCCCATGCTATAAATACTTAGTGTGTATGCTGTCTGCGTGGGTTTCCTCCGGGTACTCCGGTTTCCTCCCACGCTCCAAGGGTAATGCACAGCATAACCATGTGCAATATGTTTATTCACATGCTATCATTCCTACACGCTATCTGTGTGCTGTCTGCGTGGGTTTCTTCCGGGTGTTCCGGTTTCCTCCCTCGCTCTAACAGTATGGGCGCCTTTGGCTCTCTGCGCAGTTTAAACATGTTCCATATGTTTATCACGCATACTATAATACCTACGCGGTATGTGTATGCAGTCAAACTTGTGCGATTTGATTATCCACATGCTAACCTATACCTACATGGTATGTGTGTGCAGTCTGCGTGGGTTTCCTCCGGGTCCTCCGGTTTCCGCCCACGCTACATGACATGCGCGCCTTCGTTGCCATACACAGTATAAACATACACATTATGTTTATACACAACACTAAATACATTCACAGTAGATGTATGTATTGTATTCTCTGGGTCTGCGTGGGGTTACTCCGGGTACTCCGGTTTCCTCCCACGCACCAACGGTGTGCGTGCCTTCGGCGCTATGCACACATAGACATGTTCAAAATGTTTATCACCACATACTATAGTACCTACACGGTATGCGTATGCGGTCTGCGTGGGTTTCATCCACTCCGGTTTTTCCCCCGCGCTCCAATGGTGTGCGCATTTTCAGCGCTATGCACAGCATCAACATGTGCAATTTGTTTATTCGCGTGGCTGGTTTCCGCCTACGCCCCAATGATGTGCCCGCCTTCATCGATGGCACAGTATAAACGTGTTTAATATGTTTATCCACATATATTAAACTACATACGCCGTATTTGGTTGTACTATGCTCTTTGGGGCTGAGGGGGGGTTTCCTCCCACACTCTAATTGCGCGTTTTGACGCAATACACATTATAAACTATGTGTTTGTACAATCAGCACTTATCAATGGAGCAGAAGCGCTGGCTTGGACTGTGTTCGCCATGCTGAGGTTAGCGTTACGCCCGGTAGTGGCTGCGTCTCTGGTGTTTCTGAAGCTCAATGACTGGGCAAAAGCCTCTGCTTCATCTATCAGTCGACCAGCAGTTGCACTCTATCTGTGTCCGGGGTGGGTCTGCGCCACCTGTAGAGGCTGAGTTACTGGTCCTCTGACCGAGTTTCTAGGGAAGCTCTGTCAGGTTGCCTCTCTTGGCCAACAATTGAGGCACCCCGTAAGCTGGGGCCTCCCTTCTCCGATACATTGCTGGGTCTCCTTGGGTTTATCATACCCGTCCCGCTGCAGGACGGTCCTGTCGGCCGTGTGCATTTCAGGGGAAGGGTCCTTGCATCCAGAGGTGTTTTCACCTCCTTTACCGGAGGTGGGGCACCGGATGTGGACCGTTTGGCCTCTCGACTCACTTGCCAAGATGTAGAGATTCGTGGCCAGGTCCAGGGATCCCTGGGCAGACGCGTCAGACGGGTTGGTGGCCCGTGGGGGCAGTATTGCCTGATGTATGCTTGCCCTCCGCTACTGTTGTTGCCTTGCCTGTTTCGCAGAGTAGTGGTCGAGGCCATTCCGGTGATACTCTTTGCTCCGGGACGGTGACATTGGTAAGCCGATCTAGTTCGGCTAGTCGCAGACGTTCCTTGGTGACTGCCTATTTGGGTGGACCTTCTGTCTCATGGTCCCATACCTCATCCTGCTTTAAAGTCCTTGGCTTTGGCACGTCTGTTAAAGCCAGGTGCTGAGGGACCGAGGTCTCTCGGATTCGGTCATCTCATCTATGTTGTGGCACGGACATCTTCCTCCAGAAAGATCCATCACCGTACCTGGAAGGCTTACATCGCTATGTGCGAGGAGCTTGATGGCGTCCACGGACGTATTCCATTCCCAAGATTTTGCTGTTCTTACAGCGTGGTGTGACCCAAAAGCTGGCCTTGCGTACCATCGAGGGTCAGATTTTGGCCCGGGCTGTCTTTTTCAACGACCGCTAGCGGGCCATTCCTTGATTAGCGCCTTTTGTGCAGGGGCTTCGCCATGTGATTTCCCCCCTGTCAAGCCTCCTCCCCCTCCTTGGGATCTGAATTTGGTGCTCTCGGTTCGCCAAGAACATCCCTTTGAAATTATCAGGGAGATTCCTCTCTTGACCTTGTCCCAGAAGGTGGCTTTCTTGGTGGCCATTACTTCTGTTCGACGGGTGTCTGAGTTGGCAGCCTTGTCCCGCAAGTCGCCTTACTTGGTCCTTTTATAAGGATAAGGCTGTGTTGTGCCCACGACCGTCTTTCCTTTCAAAGGTGGTCTCGGCCTTTCACCTTTTAATGAGGACATTGTTCTTCCGTCCTTGTGTCCTCACCCATCGCATCCCTGAGAGTTTGCGCTTCATACATTGGATGTGGTACGAGCCTTACGGGTGTACCTGTCTGCTACTGTTTCCATTCGGAACTCTGACTCACTGTTTGTGTCTGTCTCTGGTCCACAAACAGGGCCAAGTGGTGTCGTCTGCCACCTTTTCTAGGTGGATCAGACAGACCGTTATACAGGCCTATGCCCTTAAGGGGCAGGCGCCTCCCTTTCCGGTTACGGCGCATTCCACCAGGGCAATTGGTGCTTCCTGGGCTTTCTGACATCAAGCGTCGGTTGCACATATGTGCAAGGCGGCGACCTGGTCGTCCGTTCATACCCTTTCTAAGTTCTATAAGGTTGATGTGGCTGCATCTTCGGATGCTTCCTTTAGCCGCAAGGGTTGCAGGCCGCTGTTTAAAGTTGCAACTCCTCCGTTGAGGAGTTCTACTTGTTTGGTTTTTCCTTTTACTACTGCTCCCACCCTTTTCTGATACTGAAACACATGGGACGTCCCAAAGCAGTATTAGAGCTGTGTCAGTCCATGGCCGATGAGAGAAAATGGGATTTTTGTACTCACCGTAAAATCCTTTTCTCTGGCGTCCATGGACTGACACAGCACCCACACTTCTTTAAGGTTTGTACTGCTTTGTTACGAACTGAGGCTGCTAGCTGCAGGTAGGAGGGTTATGTCTGGAGGGACCTCCCCCTGGGCGGGGCTTTTCAGCTCTGTTTTTTTCTAGAATGTATGTTTCTAACATTCTGTCTAGATCTTCTCCTGCGAGCAGGGACATATACCCACGTGTTTCAGTATTAGAGCTGTGTCAGTCCATGGACGTCAGAGAAAAGGATTTTACGGCGAGTACAAAAATCCCATTTTTTTTTTTCTTCTAGTTTTGGGTAGCATTCGCTGTGGTTGCCATGTGTTTCTATTTCTTCGTCCTGATTTCAGAAATGTCCCATCGCTTCCAGACTTGATATAGACGGTCTTCCAGAGTGCGGGTAATTTTAATATTAAAAGTTGTCACCAAGCAGATGTATCCATTAAGAGATCCACACCCCCCCCCCCCCACCTCTGTTGTGGTGACAACTGATTAATTTAGGCTTCCCCCTTGCTTTCACATTGATCCACTGTGGTTTCCTTGTGTCGTGTACCGACAGCTTTTGTGCCCGTTACCCATGCTTTGCCATAGACTTCCATTAGATCGGGTGGTTTTGGTATGCTTTCAGAAAACCACAAAAACCGTGGGTACACAGCGCTGCAGGGAAACCACAGAGTGGATCAGTGTGAAAGTCCCCTCAATTTCTATTTTAGACAGTGGTCATCAGTAGAGCTGCACAATTATTTGTTATAAAATCGTGATCGATTCAACCCCCTCACGATCTTGATACAGCATTTCCCTGATTCATGTTTAAACAAGCGGTGTATATTATTTAGCATTGCAAAGTTAGAGTCCACAAACTATTGTTTGTGTCGTTCTCTGCTCAGAGCTTTAGGCTCCATGTACACAGAAGCTCAAAAACGGCCGTTTTTAAAGCAGCAGAAAAAGCTAGCTTTTATCAGCGTTTTTTTTACTAGCTTTTATTAGCGTTTTTCAGTGTAGCTTTTTTTAGCTTTAAAAAAAAAAAAAAAAAAAATTCAATGGACCAAACAGCGTTTTGCGTTTTTTTGCGTTTTTTTTCTGCCGAAAAACGGCACTTTGAACGCAAATTTCCTGCGTTCAGAAAAAAGCCCATTAACTCCACTGCTCATTAAAGCTAAAAAACGTTATGTGTACATGAACACATAGGCTAACATAGAGTGCAGTTAATGGGCTTTTAAAAAAAAACGCCAAAACGCCCGTTAACTGCAGTTTATCAGCTTCTGTGTACATGGAGCCTTAAAAAAAAAAACAACTCGGCAGGCAAATGTTTATCAACATCGATAAAGAGAAACCATGTATCGGTTCATTTAGATCAAAGGAATGAACTTCCGTCTGTAAGTGAGGTCAGTTTAACCACTTAAAGCGGAGTTCCACCCACTTGTCTTTGACTGATCTCTTATCCCCGCTTCCGCGAGTCCAGGCCGCGGCGCATTACGTCACAGCTCGGCTCCCTCCGTCGCCGGGCCAGTAGGAAAGCGCAGCGGTGCCTCACGCACAGTAGGGACCTGGCGTGAAGCCATAATGATTCACTACTGGGTTCCCCTATTGGCAATGGAAACATCAGCTGCGGTGCAGACATCGCTGGACTCCAGGAAAGGTATGTGTCCTATTATTAAAAGGCAGCAGTTGAACAGCCCCGCCCAGGGGCGGTCCCTCCGTACATAACCCTCCACCATGCAATGAGCAGCCTCAGTTGGTAGAAAAGCAGTACAAACTAAACAAGGAGGGGTGGGTGCTGTGTCTGTCCATGGACGACAGAGAAAATGATTTTACGGTGAGTACAAAAAAATCCTATTTTCTCCTTTCATCCATGAACGGACACCGCTCCTTAAATCTTGACGTGGGACATCCCCAAGCAGTCTCAGAAAAAACTAGGGGTGGGAACAGCAATCAAAAGAAGACTTAACTTCACCTTAAACAAACAGCTCCTCAACGGAGGAGTTGCAACCTCAAACAGCCGCCTGCAAAACCTTGCGGCCAAAGGAAGCATCCGAAGATGCACTCACATCAACCTTGTAAAACTTTGAGAAAGTGCGAACGGACGACCAGTTTGCCGGCTTACACACCTGTGAAACAGATGCTAGATGTCGGAAAGGCCAGGAGACACCAATTGCCCTGGTTAAATGCGCAGTGACAGGAAAGGGAGGCACCCGGCCCTTAAGGGCATAGGCCTGGATGACGGTCTGCCTGATCCACCTAGAAATGGTGGCAGACGAGGCCGCCAGGCCCTTCTGTGGACCAGACATCGACATGAACAGTGAGTCAGACTTCCGGAATGGAGCCGCAGCAGACAGGTACACCCGTAGGTCACGTACCACATCTAAAGAATGTAGCGCAACCTCCTTGGGAGTCCTGAAGAATTATTTTTATTTTTATTTTTTTTGTGATATCTTCTATCAACTGCCGGCTGGGCGACAGGCTGGATATTATAGATCCTTGTAGTCTTCCCAGTTCAGGCCATCGAGCGTGCCAGTCTTTAGCTTCGCACTGGTTCTGCCACGACGTACCCCATGGCTCCAGGGGTGGCCGGTGAGCACGTGATCCGGGGTCCACATATGACTGGGCTGCTTGCTGTCTCACTCACAGTGGACCAGGCCGACAGCTACTCCGTACCATCGGTTGTGGGTCTGTCAGGGACGCGCCTTTCCCTGCTCTGTCACCCTTTCCCCTCCTGCCCTAGGGCCCGCTGCGACTGGGGTGTACCTGTGGGGGGGCTCAGAGTCCCTGTCGGGCGCCGGGGTCCGCTTTCTGTGAGGGGGGGTCTGTCTCCTGGGAAGTCTGTGCACGGCCTTCTCGTCCACATCCCGGGGCTCGGGCGCCATTTTTTGCGGCGCCGACGCCATTTTTAGTATGCTTGCTTTCTCTATTAGAATTTCCATTGGCGGCCATATTGTCGTGGCCGCGCTGTGGCGCAGGTCGGTATTGCGGGCGGCCGTTTTCTTGTGGCCCGTGCCCTTTTGGGAATGTTTTTTTTTTTTCTTTTTTCACTGTGTGGCTTGGCCTCTAGCGCGGGAAGCTTCCTGAATGCCGTGAATAGCGCTAATCACCTCACAGATTACCTCAGGTGTGTGAGACAGAGCGGACAACTGTGCTGCGCAGTCTCTGGCTGGGTGGTGTGGCCCTGGGTAACCCCCCCCCTGGTCAGCGCAGTTAGGAGGGTGAATTGTCAGTAAAAATGTATACATTATGTTTTTACACACACACACTAATACATACACAGTATGTGTATGTATTATACTAATGTGTTGACTTGCACCTGCAGTTACTAGGACAATTTGTCTGCAGCCCTGGATGCGGGCGTTAGGGGGGTATGAAGTGCCCCTCCCCCCGCCATATCCTGGGGAATGCTCTGACTTTGACTCAGGACCACTGTTCTGAGATGTCAGAGGATGCCATCTGCCTGGAGTTTGCATGTTCATGTCTGCGTGGGTTTCCTCCGGGTGCTCCGGTTTCCTCCAACTCTCCAAAGACATGCGTGCCCTCGGCACAATACACAGTATAAACATACAGAATATATTTATATATACACACACACACACACACACCTACATACATACACACCCCTAAATACATACACACCCCTAAATATACACAGTATGTGTATGTATTATTATCCTGTGTCTGCGTGGGTTTCCTCCGGGTACTCCGGTTTCCTCCCACACTCCAATGACGTGCGCGCCTTCGGCGCAATACACAGTATAAACAATGTGTTTGTACAAACAGCACTTATCAATGTAGTAACTGCTGGGACATTCACTGAGGTGTCAGTCCTTTTTTGGGTCACACTAACTGACCCGCTCTATATAGGTTTTTCCTTATGATTGATTTCTTTGATGGATCAGAGATAAGGAATGGGGACTGCCGCAGAGGTCCTTTTTGGTCCCTCAGCGCACGGCCATCCGTTATCCCTTTCAAGAGCATTTAAAAAAAGTTTTTTTTTCCCCATGAAGTTGACCCCCCTGATATCAGGGGTACCACTATCCCGATAGGCGGGACACCTGCTTTTAAGGACACTACTGATAGGTGATCAGAGGCGTAAGGGGGGTAAAAAAATGCCCCCCCCGCCATCTTCTAAAGAGTGAAAGACAGGGCACTTGTGAGTGCACTTATTGATGCTGTGAGGGACACTCTCAAGCTGGTAGATGCAGCTGGGACTTCCGCAGAGGAGTCTGTCTCCTTTGGGTCACACAAATCTGACCGCTTTGTGAAAGTTTTTTCCTTATGTCACTTTCTTTGAAAGTTCATAGATAAGGAATGGGAACGGGCGCAGATGTCCTTTTTGTGGTCCCTCAGCGCATGGCGGTCCGTTATAGTTTTGGGGAGTGCCTTTAAAAAGAAAAGGCTTCTCCTCAGGTCGTTGACACCCCGGTCTCTCGGCTACATGAGGTAACCACTCTCCCGGTAGAGGGAACCCCTGCCTTTAAGGACCCTACTGATGGGAGGTCCGAATCGGTGACCCGCTCCAGGTTCACCATGCTGAGGTCAGCGTTGCGACCTATATTGGCTGCGACTTTGGTGTCTCAGACATTCACTGAATGGGGGGCGGCACAGTGGTGTAGTGGTTAACTCCCTCACCTGGCAGCAAGAGGGTCACTGGTTCGAACCCGGACCCTGACACCGTCTGCCTGGAGTTTGCATGTTCTCACTGTGTCTGCGTGGGTTTCCTCCGGGTACTCCGGTTTTCTCCCACACTCCAAAGGCATGCGCGCCTTCGGCGCCACAGTAAAAACACACACACACTAATGCATACACAGCGTGTATGTAAAAAGACCAAATGGTACAGGGCTTTGTGTATGCCTGTGATGCGCCCCCTTGATTTCCAGAGCCTCTGTATCTGTGGTGGTACTGCACCACCTGATTGGCTGAAAAGAGCTCTGGCAGATTGCCTTTCGGAGGCTTTTTGGTACCTCGCTGGACGACGTTATTAAGGATGTCATTGCAGGTAAGAGCATACTTCTCCCGCAGTCCTCTAAGGGGAAGAAGCCACGCTGTTAGCGGGGCCCTCCTATTCCGCGCAGAAGCGGTATTTTCGTCAGTCAGGGTCAGCCGGCAGATCCTCCCAGACTGACAAGGCTCCAGCTGGGGGACAGAAGTGTCCATGGGTGAGTAAGCCGAACAAGCCTGCTACCGCATGAAAATTTGCCCCCGCCCGACTCAGGGGTAGGGGGGCAGCTCGGTGGACCTCCCTGCTCTGACCAGTGGGTCTGCGAGGTGGTCACTTCGGGGTGCAAGATAGTTTCTTCTTGTCCACCAAACGTCTTTCCCTCAAATCTTCCTCTCCTTCCGACTCGTCGGTCTGCTTTGATGGAGAGCAGTACAAGACTTGCTCAGGTGCGAAGTAATTTTACCTGTGCCCCTGGTGGAAAGGTTTCAGGGATTCTATTCAAATCTGTTGGTAGTCCCAAGGAAGGACGGTGTCCGTCCAATCTTGGACCTCAGGGCCCTCCAATACCTTTTTGTGAGGGTGCGAATGTTCAGGATGGAATCCATTCGTTCGGAGGTTGCTGCGCTCCATCCGGGGGAATTTCTGGCGTCCCTGGACATCTAGGACGCATACTTGCATGTCCCCATCTGCAAGAAGCATCAGCACCAAGAGTTTTTAACAAGGTGCTCGCCTTTTATCTGGCTTTGCTGAGACAGCGAGGCATTGCTATTGTGGGCTACTTGGACGATCTTCTTCTGGGAGCTGCTTCTGGCTCAGAATTAGAGGAGGACATGTCTATAGCCAGTCAGACCCTCTGGGGAAAATGGTTGGGTACTGAATAGTGGTGCAACGGATCGGTGATGATCCGTGATCCGAACGGGTCACCCCGTTCGGATCGGCACACACCGCGATCCTCGGCCTTGGGAAAGGCCGCGGCTTCGGCCTAGCTCCGGAGCCGCGGCCATCTTGGTACACCCGGCGGTGGCGGCCGCCTTGTGCGTGCTGACGTCATCACCCCTCACCCTCGCTGCTCGTGGATCTGAACTGGCCGGCGGGAGAGTAAGGTAAGTAGGGGAGATGCCCATTACAGGGGGAGAAGATTGTGGATATTACAGGGGGAGAAGATTGTGGATATTACAGGGGGAGAAGATTGTGGATATTACAGGGGGAGAAGATTGTGGCTATTACAGGGGGAGAAGATTGTGGCTATTACAGGGGGAGAAGATTGTGGCTATTACAGGGGGAGAAGATTGTGGATATTACAGGGGGAGAAGATTGTGGATATTACAGGGGGAGAAGATTGTGGATATTTATTACAGGGGGAGAAGATTGTGGATATTACAGGGGGAGAAGATTGTGGATATTACAGGGGGAGAAGATTGTGGATATTACAGGGGGAGAAGATTGTGGATATTACAGGGGGAGAAGATTGTGGATATTACAGGGGGGGGGGAAGATTGTGGATATTACAGGGGGGGGGGAAGATTGTGGATATTACAGGGGGAGAAGATTGTGGATATTACAGGGGGAGAAGATTGTGGATATTACAGGGGGAGAAGATTGTGGATATTACAGGGGGAGAAGATTGTGGATATTACAGGGGGGGGAAGATTGTGGATATTACAGGGGGGGAAGATTATGGATATTACAGTGAGGGGGAAATTACGTGGATATTAGTAATTTTTTTTTTTTTTTTTGCCGATCCGAAAATGACCCGATCCGTGACCCCTGATCCGAGGATCGATCCGATCCGTGAGTTTTTTTGATCCGTTGTTCCCCTAGTACTGAACATACAGAAGTCGGTGTTGGTACCGACTCAGCGTCTGGAGTACCTAGATTTGCTCCTGGACTCCTTGGAGGCTAAGGTCTTCCTTCCTTTGGAGCGGTTGCAGACGCTCCGGTCGGCAGTGAAATGGTTAGCATCCCGCTAGTGGTCGTCTCTCTGTTTTTCCATGCGAGTTCTGGGCCTCATTGTGGCCTCCTTCCAGGCAGTACCGTATGCCCAATTCCACGCTCGAGTATTGCAGGAGGAGATCCAGTCCAAATGGAACGGATCTCCATTGTCTCTGGATTCAGGTAAGTCAACTGGTCAAGGCTTCCCTGAGAGGGTGGCTGCTATCCCCGGCTCTTCAGTCCAAGAGGTCGTTCCTTTCTTTCCATGGGACTGTGATAATGACAGACGCCAGCCTCAGTTTGGCGAACTTCGAGCGATCGGACCTGTGCCTCTCCAAGGGGTCGCAGTGTCTTCAAGGGCGTCTGGTCAAGATCCAGTCAGACAACGCCACGGCGGTAGCTTATGTCAACCATCAGGGAGGAACATGGAGCTCGCCCGCAGCGTCGGAAGTCGCTCACATCCTAAGTTGAGCCGAAAGGAGCGTTTACATCCGGGCGTAGAAAACTGGCAGGCGGACTATCTGAGTCGCAAGAGGCTGGACCAAGGGGAATGGTCGTTACACCCGGAGGTGTTTCCATTACTTTGTCAGAAATGGGGCACACCAGTTGTGGATCTCCTGGCCTCTCGATTCAATCGCAAGGTGTCGAGGTTTGTGGCCAGGTCCTGGGATCTCTGGGCAGACACGTCGGACGCATTGGGTCAGTATCGGCTGATTTATGCCTTTCCCCCAATGAAATTGCTTCCTAGTCTGCTCCGCAGACTGGAGGCCGAGGGGATTCTGGTGCTTCTAATCGCCCCAGACTGGTCCCGGCGTCCCTGGTACGCCGACCTCGTGAGACTGGTAGCTGACGTTCCCTGGCGGCTGCCAATGCGGGGGAACCTTCTGTGTCAAGGTCCCGTGCTTCAAACTTTTTTACAGTCGCTGGCTTTACCGTCATGGCTATTGAAAGCCTGGTACTAAGGGACCGTGGTCTGTCAGATTCGGTAATCTCCATGTTGAGGGCCCGGAAATCTTCCCGGACATCCTACCATCGCACTTGGAAGGCCTACATCTCTGTGTGAAGAGATGGCCTGGCGCCCATGGGCATATTCGGTTTTCTCGGATCCTGCTGTTCTTACAGTGGCTCTAAAACTTGCCTTACGCACTATTAAGGGGCAGATTTCAGCCTTGGCTGTCTTTTTCCAACGATCCTTGGCGGCTCACTCACTGGTAAGTATGTTTGTGCAGGGGGTCCGACACTTGGTTCCCCCGATTAGACCACCGCTTCCTCCGTGAGACTTGACTCTAGTGCTCTCGGTACTTCAGGAACCTCCTTTTTGAGAACATCAGGGAGATTCCTCTTTTTAACGCTTTCTCAGAAAGTTGCCTTTCTAGTTGCCATTACTTCGGTCAGAAGGGTTTCTGAATTGGCGGCCTTGTCTTGCAAGTCGCCTTACTTGGTCCTCCATAAGGATAAAAAGTGGTGCTACGCCCACAACCTTCATTCCTTCCTAATGTAGTTTCGGCTTTTCACCTAAACGAGGACTTTGTACTTCCATTCTTGTGTCCTTGGCCGTCGCATCCCAAGGAGGTTGTGCTACATTCTTTAGATGTGATACGTGACCTACGGGTGTACCTGTCTGCTGCGGCTCTGTTCCGGAAGTCTGACTCACTGTTCATGTCGGTGTCTGGTCCACAGACGGGCCTGTCGGTCTCGTCTGCCACCATTTCTAGGTGGATCAGGCAGACCGTCATCTAGGCCTATGCCCTGTCACGGCGCATTCAACCAGGGCAATTGGTGTCTCCTGGCCTTTCCAACATCTAGCATCTGTCTCACAGGTGTGCAAGACGGCAAACTGGTCGTCTGTTCGCACTTTCTCAAAGTTTTACAAGGTTGATGTGAGTGCATCTTCGGATGCTTCCTTTGGCCGCAAGGTTTTGCAGGCGGCTGTTTGAGGTTGCAACTCCTCCGTTGAGGAGCTCTGTTTGTTTAGGGTGAAGTTAAGTCATCTTTTGATTGCTGTTCCCACCCCTCGTTTTTTCTGACAC
>CM055116.1:961941068-962046068 GCA_029206835.1 Rana muscosa
CGAAGGTTTACCTTCCAACAAGACAATGACCCTAAGCACACAGCTAAAATAACGAAGGAGTGGCTTCACAACAACTCCGTGACTGTTCTTGAATGGCCCAGCCAGAGCCCTGACTTGAACCCACTTGAGCATCTCTGGAGAGACCTAAAAATGGCTGTCCACCAACGTCTTACCTTCCAACCTGGCAGAACTGGAGAGATCTGCAAAGAGGAATGGCAGAGGATCCCCAAATCCAGGTGTGAAAAACTTGTTGCATCTTTCCCAAAAAGACGCATGGCTGTATTAGATTAAAAGGGTGCTTCTACTAAATACTGAGCAAAGGGCCTAAATACTTGGGACCATGTGATATTTCAGTTTTTCTTTTTTAACCCCTTGCTTACTGGGCACATAAACCCCCTTCCTGTCCAGGCGAAATTTCAGCTTTCGGCACTGCATCGCTTTGAATGACAATTGCGCGGTCGTGCGATGTGGCTCGCAAACAAAATTTTTTTCCCCACAAATAGAGCTTTCTTTTGGTGGTATTTGATCACCTCTGCGGTTTTTATTTCTCTTGTCATCCATGGACTGACACAGCATGTCTTTTACACCTTTACACGTGGGTATGTCCCTGCTTGCAGGAGAAGACCTAGGCAGAATGTGAGATGTTATACATACATTCTAAACAGCCAGAGCTGAACAGCCCCGCAACCCGGGGAGCCGGTCCCTCCGGACATAACCCTCCCACTGCAGTCAGCAGACCTCAGTTTTTTTCTGCCTAGCAGAAGGAGAAGACGTGGCTCTCTCAGGAGCCAGTCTCCTGACCTATTTTTATTCCTTTTGGAATTTTTTCCTATTTTATTCTTTTGAGATCTTCTATCAACTGTCAGCTGGGCAACAGGTTGGGTACAAGATATCCTCATAGTCTTCCTTGTCCGACCATCGAACGCGCGATCCTCGCCTTGTGTGCGTGAGACTCAGTTCACGACATGCCCCACGACTCCAGGGGTGGCGGTGGGCTTCCAGCTCCGCGGTCCTCTCAAGATAGAACAGTCTGGCTGTATCTTTCGCGGTGGACCGGGCCGACAGCTACTCAGTACCGCACTGTGATAGTTCTGTCAGAAACACACCAGTGGGTCCCTCAGGGGACGGGTAAGTAGTCTCTCCTGGCTGCAGGTGAGTACATGCTGTGTGTTTCTTGTGTGGGGGATTTCCCTGTCTCCCCCTGTGTTTTTTAATGTCACTCTCTGTTCACTAGTGCTGGCGCTGTACTGTGTGGGGTGCCTGGGGGCCATACTGTCCTGGGGGGGGGCTCATGCTGCTCTGCATTCGCTGGGGCTGTTTGTTTTTGGATGTGAGGGGCCTGGGCGCCGTTCGGCGCCATGTTTGGTGTGTGTGCTGGTTTTACATTGGCGGCCATCTTGCCGTGGTCCGCCGGAGCACATTGCGGCGGCCATTTTCTTGTAGCCGCACGTTTTTCTAGCACTAGTTTGGCCTCTAGCGCCGCTGGGAACGGCGCGAATCTCCTCACACTCTCTCCTCTCATCTCACTCACGCTGAGCAGCGCGGCGCAGTGAGACAGGGCAGCGGAACCGAGCGGTCCTGGTCAGGTTGGTGGGTTCCCTGGGCATTCCCCTACTTCAGTCAGCACAGCCTGTAGGTGGTCTCAGAGAGGGACATTATGGAGTCAGTCACCAGCTTCCCCTCACATGCCAGAGGCAGCAGCCAGTGCTCCAGCACCTGCGGTCCCTATGGACCAGTTGTCGGCAGTCCTGGAATCATTTCTGACCAGGATGGAAGCTGTGTGTGAGCACAAGGGAGCAAAAAAGCGCCCTCTCCCCACTTTATCTCCACAAGGGGAGTGCTCTGATTCAGATATGGGCCTAGCTATTGCTGCTCAGGACCCTAGCTCTGAATATTTGGATGGTTTTGAACAGGACATTCCTTGTGAGGAAGACTCCAGTTCTGAGTCGGTAAATGACAGGGCGCTTGTTAGTGAACTCATTGATGCTGTGAGGGACACTCTCAAGCTAAATGCTGCGACCGCAGAACCTCAGGCGGATACAGTCTCCTTTGGTTCTTTTAAGACCAAGCCTTCTAAAAAGGTTTTTCCATATGTACCTTTCTTTGACCAGCTCATTGACCAGGTCTGGGAAAAGCCGCAGAAGACTTTCATGGTCCCGCAGCGTTTGTCTATTAGATACCCCTTTGAAGACGCCCTGCTTAAAAAGTGGGCTTCTCCCCCGGTGGTCGACCCTCCAGTCGCCCGTTTAAACAAGGCCACCACTCTCCAGAGAAGGGGACTCCTGCGTTTAAGGACCCCACTGACAGGAGGTCAGAAGTGGTGAGTAGAGCCATGTTCGCCTTGTTGGGATCCGCCCTACGGCCCGTAGTAGTGGCGACCCTTGTGTCTCAGACACTCACGGAATGGGCAAAAATTTTGCACCAAACTGTGCAGGAGTATAACCTTCCTCCAGACACTATTGCTCTGGCCCACCAGATGGTGCAGGGTCTGATATATGTGTGCGCCGCCACGTTGGACGCGGCCCCTTTAATATCCAGGGCCTCTGTCTCGGCGGTGGTATTGCGTCGTCTCATCTGGTTGAAATGCTGGTCTGCTGACCTAGCCTCTAAGAAGCTCCTGACGGATCTACCTTTTAAGGGTGGTAGACTTTTTGGTGCTGCTCTGGATGACATCATCAAGGATGTCACGGGAGGTAAAAGCACTCTCCTTCCTCAAACTATCAAGGGTAAGGAGGCCCGACGTAAACCGGGTCCTTCCTTTCCAGCAAAAAAGGTTTTTTTTCGTCCGTCAGAGTCCACGGGTAAGCCATCCCAGACTGACAACAGTGCGGCTGGCGGGCACAAGCGCCCCTGGGTGCGTAAGCCGAACAAGCCGGCTCCCAAGCCCGGCTCCGCGTGAAGTCTTGCCCCCGCCCGTCTCTGGGGTGGGGGGACGACTTTGCAGGTTCACGGATCGGTGGACCTCCCGGATCTCCGACCGGTGGGTGTGCGAGGTGGTCACCTCAGGATACAGAATAGAGTTCCGCTCCTGGCCCCCAGACAGATTCTTTCTCTCAAATCTCCCTCTCCTTCCTGCCCGTCGGGCAGCCCTCTTGGGGGCTGTACAGGATTTGATCGGGTCCGGAGTAATTGTGCCGGTTCCGTCCCAGGAGAGGTTTCAGGGGTTCTACTCGAATCTGTTTGTTGGTCCAAAAAAGGACGGGGTTCGGCCAATCCTGGATCTCAAGGCCCTGAATGCCTTCGTGAAGGTGCAAAAATTCCGCATGGAATCCATTCGCATGGTGATCGCTACACTCCATCAAGGGGATTTTCTGGCATCCTTGGACATCAAGGACGCCTACTTGCATGTTCCGATCTGCGCAAGCCACCAGAAGTTTCTGCGCTTTGCGGTCGGCGAAGTCCACTATCAATTTGTGGCTCTTCCCTTCGGCCTAGCCTCGGCACCAAGGGTGTTCACCAAGGTGCTTGCTCCGGTCCTAGCTTTGCTGAGACAGCGAGGCATTGCTATCGTGGGCTATTTGGACGATTTTCTTCTAAGAGCAGACAGTGGCTCAGAATTGGAAGAAAGTGCGACTATCGTCAGTCAGACCCTCAGGGAGTTTGGGTGGCTCCTGAACGTTCAGAAGTCGGTTCTAGTCCCGACTCAGCGTCTGGAGTATCTAGGTCTGATTTTGGACTCCTTGGAGGCAAGAGTCTTCCTACCTCCAGACAAACTACTGACACTTCAGTCTGCAGTACGGGTGCTGACGTCCCGAAAATGGTCGTCAATCCGCTTTTGCATGAGAGTCCTGGGACTCATGGTGGCCTCCTTCGAGGCCGTTCCTTATGCCCAAGCGCACACCAGGGCTTTACAGAAAGAGATCTTGTCCACTTGGGACAAATCCCCGTTGTCCTTGGATCTTCAGATCCAGGTGAGTCACCTGGTCAGGGCGTCCCTGACGTGGTGGTTGAGGTCCCCGGCTCTTCGGTCCGGGAAGTCGTTCCTCCCCATCCAATGGACGGTGATCACGACGGACGCCAGCCTGATGGGCTGGGGGGGGGGAGTCTGGGGAGTCCTGTCGGCCCAAGGGCTTTGGACTCCGGACGAAGCCCTCTTACCGATCAATGTGCTGGAGATACGGGCAATCAGACTGTGCCTCTCCTCATGGTCGGAGAAACTACAGGGTCACTCCATCAGGATACAATCGGACAACGCCACAGCAGTGGCGTATGTCAACCATCAAGGGGGGACTCGGAGCTCAGCTGCGGCTTCTGAGGTCGCCCGCATCCTGAGGTGGGCCGAAAGAAGCGTGCCGGCTCTGTCGGCCGTCTACATTCCGGGCGTAGACAATTGGCAGGCGGACTATCTAAGTCGCCAGACGCTGGACCAGGGAGAGTGGTCCTTGCACCCGGAGGTCTTTCAACTCCTTTGCAGACGGTGGGGCACGCCGGATGTGGACCTGATGGCCTCTCGACTCAATCGCAAGGTGTCGAGGTTTGTGGCCAGATCCAGGGATCCCTGAGCGGATGCCTCGGATGCGTTGGTGGCCCCATGGGGTCAGTATCACCTGATGTACGTTTATCCTCCGCTGCAGTTGCTCCCTCGCCTGCTCCGCAGGGTAGCGACCGAGGGAATTCCGGTGATCCTCATTGCTCCGGATTGGCCTCGGCGTCACTGGTACGCCGATCTGGTACGTCTCGTCGCAGACGTTCCCTGGCGGTTACCAATACGGGGGGACCTTCTGTCTCAAGGTCCTATATTTCATCCTGCTTTACAGTCTCTGGCTTTAACGGCATGGTTATTGAAAGCCAGGTGCTGAGAGACCGAGGTCTCTCGGATTCGGTCATTTCGACCATGTTAAGGGCACGGAAGTCTTCCTCCAGAAAGATCTATCACCGTACTTGGAGAGCTTACATCGCCATGTGCGAAGAGCTGGACTGGCGCCCACGAACGTATTCCGTTCCCAGTATTCTGCATTTTCTGCAGCGTGGCGTGACCCAAAAGCTCGCTTTGAGTACCATTTAAGGGTCAGATTTCGGCCTTGGCCATCTTCTTTCAGAGACCGCTGGCGGGTCATCCCTTGGTTAGCACCTTTGTGCAGGGGGTTCGCCATGTGCTCCCCCCTGTCAAGCCTCCTCTCCCCCCGTGGGATCTGAATTTGGTGCTCTCGGTTCTCCAGGAACCTCCCTTTGAAAATATTAGAGATAGTCCCCTCTTGACTTTGTCTCAGAAGGTGGCCTTCTTGGTGGCCATTACTTCCATTAGACGAGTGTCTGAATTGGCGGCCTTGTCCTGCAAGTCGCCCTTTTTGGTCATCCATAAGGATAAGGCGGTGTTACGTCCGCGACCTTCTTTTCTGCCAAAGGTGGTCTCGGCCTTCCACTTAAATGAGGACATTGTCCTCCCGTCCTTGTGTCCTCACCCATCGCATCTCCGAGAGTTTGCGCTTCACACTTTGGATGTGGTACGAGCCTTGCGGGTGTACGTGTCTGCTACTGCTTCTATTCAGAAGTCTGACTTACTATTTGTGGCTGTCTCTGGTCCAAAACAGGGCCAAGCGGTTTCGTCTGCCACCATTTCTAGGTGGATCAGACAAACCGTCATTCAAGCTTATGCTCTCAAGGGGCGGGCGCCTCCCTTTCCGGTTACGGCACATTCCACCAGGGCAATTGGTGCTTCCTGGGCTTTCCGACATCAAGTGTGCAAGGCGGCGACCTGGTCGTCTGATCATACCTTTTCTAAGTTTTATAAGGTTGATGTGGCTGCATCTTCGGATGCTTCCTTCGGCCGCAAGGTGTTGCAGGCCGCTGTTTGATGTTGCAACTCCACCGTTGAGGAACTCTGCCTTGTTTGGAGTGAAGTTTTTGGTTTTCCATTTATACTGCTCCCATCCCTCTTGACACTGCTTTGGGACATCCCACGTGTAAAGGTGTAAAAGACACGCTGTGTCAGTCCATGTATGACAAGAGAAAATAGGATTTTTGTACTCACCGTAAAATCCGTTTCTCCGGCATCCATGGACTGACACAGCACCCACCCTTCTTTTTAAGTTTGTACTGCTTTGTTACGAACTGAGGTCTGCTGACTGCAGTGGGAGGGTTATGTCCGGAGGGACCGCCCCCCTGGGCGGGGCTGTTCAGCTCTGGCTGTTTAGAATGTATGTATAACATCTCACATTCTGCAAGCAGGGACATAACCCACGTGTAAAGGTGTAAAAGACACGCTGTGTCAGTCCATGGATGCCAGAGAAACGGATTTTACGGTGAGTACAAAAATCCTATTTTTTTGCGCTATAAACCAAAAAAGAGCGACAATTTAAAAAAAAAACACTATTTTTGCTATAATAAATATCCAATTTTTTTTTTTTTTTAAAAACTATTTTTTCCTCAGTTTAGTCCGATACGTATTCTTCTACATATTTTTGGTTGAAAAAAATCCCAATAAGCGTATAAGTGATTGGTTTGCGCAAAAGTTATAGCGCCTACAAAATAGGGGATAGAATTCTGACTTTTTTTTTTAATAGTAATGGCGGCGATCTGCGATTTTTGTCAGGACTGCGATATTGCGTCGGACACTTTTGACACATTTTTGGGACCATGCACATTTATACAGCGATTAGTGCTATAAAAATGCATTGATTACTGTATAAATGTGACTGGCAGGGAAGGGGTTAGCACTAGGGGGCGAGTAAGGGGTTAATATGTTCCCTAATGTGTGATGGGGACTGACTGGGGGAGGTGACCGATCTGTGTCCCTATGTACAAGGGACACAGCATCGGTCTCCTCTCCCTGACAGGACATGGATCTGTGTGTTTACACACACAGATCCATGTCCTTGTCTGTGTACCGGCCGATCGCGGGTACCTGGCGGACTTCGCGGCCGCCAGGCACGCGCATCGGCATCTCAGTGATGCGCCGGGCACGCTCGCGCCCCCCCCCCCCCCCCAGTGGCCGGAGGAGCGGAGGCCGTATAATGACGGCCTCCCGGCATTATAGAACCACTTTGCGGCCGTCATTAGTTGTATGACAGGCGCAAAGTGGTTAATAAATCTGCAAAAATGTCAACAATTCTGTGTTTCTCTGTCAATATGGGGTGCTGTGTGTGTACATTGAGGAAAAAAAATTAACTTAAAATGATTTTAGCAAATGGCTGCAATATAACAAAGAGTGAAAAATTTAAGGGGGTCTGAATACTTTCCGTACCCACTGTGTGTGTGTGTGTGTGTGTGTGTGTGTGTGTGTATATGTATATACTCAGACTAGAGAATAAAATGGCGGTCATTGCAATATTTTATGTCGCACTGTATTTGCGCAGCGGCCTTTCAAAAGCAATTTTTTAGAAAAAAATATACTTCAATGAATTAAAAAAAAACTAAACCATAAAGTTAGCCCAATTTTGTTGCACCGAGAATTGTCTTTATTTCAAGCAAAAAAATCGTGATTCCCATTTTAACCAGAATCCTGCAGCTCTAGTAGTCGGTTAAGAAGATGAATTTCCTAAGCCTAGGCAAAGGTGGCAATAAAAACCTGACAGACAGTTTAACTCTTGCTCACTATAATCAAAATTAGAAAAACCTACTAGGCTGATTTTTTATCTTCAATTGTAAGGGCACTTGACTTTGTTTATTCCTTCACTCCTTTTTTGTAATTCGTGGAGGTGTTTTTATATTGGCCTGTTTTTCTGTGAAAATTACATTTTTGTTTTTCATCCTCCTTTTTAGGGATCAAAATGTGAGGTACATGTAAAAAATGGAAGTGTATATGAAGGGGTTTTTAAAACCTATAGTCCTAAGGTAAGCCCAGGTTCTACCTTTTTTTTTGAGTTGCATTCTGTTGTAACATACGTGAACACTTTCATGTTCAGAAATTTATAATTTTGTACTACTTCTTCTTCTTTTATTTTATTTTTTCTGCTTAATTCATGTATATCTGGAAAATCTTTTCGGTCTTGTTATAATCTAATCTCTTGTGTTGCAGTGTGACTTGGTGCTCGATGCAGCTCACAAGAAAAATAAAGACTCTGTTGGTGGGCCAAAGCGTGAAGACATTGTGGATAGTATATTATTCAAGTCTTCTGATTTTGTGATGGTGCAGTTTAAAGATATGGATGTGAATTATGCAAGAAGAGGTAATGTGTAGTATGAAATTCTTTACGGTTAAATATTTACAGAAAACTAGAAGGTTGCAATCTAAAGTGGGTTTGACTGGAGTTGAAGATTGTCGCCTTATATCTACTCTTTATCGTAGGGGGCATATATGAAGTATTTTGTTTACCATAAACGGTTGTAATCTATCTATGAAGTTTCTTGTTTTTTCTAGGTCTTGTATAGCCAGTATTAGTCACAGTAAACTGGACTTGTTCTGCGATAATGAAGACCTTTTAGGCTCCGTACACATCTTTGCGTATGGGGGCGACAATCGCGGTGAGAAAAAAAAAAGCGCAAATAGAATCGTGGGACACCCGTCCCCCAAAAGAAGCTCCTGTATTTCTTTTGGGCGATGGGTGCCCTGCGATTTTCCTTTAACTTCATTAAGGAAGCCATTTGAAAAAGCATTAAGGCTCCGCTCACATCTCCGCTATTGCAAGTCAAGGGCAGAATTGCGGCGATTCCACCCGCAATTTAGAAAGCGGAGATGCGAACGGAGCCTTAATGCTTTTCCAAGTGTCTTCTTTAACTAAGTTAAAGGAAAAGTATAGCCAAAGGTTGTTTGGCAGTACTCCTATGGATCACAGGAGTGCAATTGGTTTTGCACTCCTTTGACCCGTTTTCAGCAGAAAGTAGGCTGAAGTCCGCTCTCTACTGACTTCACAGAAGTCAGTCCAGGCACTGCATCATTGCGACAATGGAGTCTGGATCCGCCAGGTGCCTCAACTGACACCCGTATCGGCCTCTCAGCGGGCCATAAAGTCTGAGCTGGCTACCCCCACCCCCTCCACAGCCCAGCGCTCTGAGGGAACAGAGCACCGTGACTGACAGTCAGCAGCTCTCTGCTCGGGGAGCTGTCAGAACCGAGTGATCGGCGGTGTTCGATTGCTTGTTCTCAGTGCAGAGGCGCCGGGGGACAGATGCAGCATCAGACCCATGCTGCATCCACCTAGGGAAGTATGAATCGAAGAAAAAAAATAGCCCAAACCCATACTTCTTTTAATGATAAATTACTAGCAAAATAGAAAAGTTGAAATGTATTAAACGTCTCTTGGTAAACTAAGGCTACACTCGCATGTGCATTTTGCCACGGTGCGAATGGCAGAGGCAGGAATCTGATTCCCTCCGCTGTTGACAGGTGTGAGGGGATTGGGAAGAATGCTACTGGATGCACAGCCACCAATAGCTAGTAATGTGTAGCAGATTGGGTTTTCTGACCATATTTCCAGAACTTTCAGTATTGTCACTGGTTTTTATTTGGTAGGTAAGTCGCCTTGGCAGTTATTTCATACATGTCTATATACAGCTGTGTTCTGTCATTTTGATATCTCTTGACAAATTCCAAGTGAATATTGATGTTTTAATTTTGTATTGCATGCAATCACTTTGCTTACTATAAAGATGTTTTTTGAGTCACGTTTTTTTTTTTTATGTTGGTGTAATATTGACTCGTTTATGGTGCTTGCAGAGCTACCATAAAGTATCCTAACAAGATTCTCATTTGTGTTTTTTCTTTTTCTATTCAGATGGCTTCACTGATTCTGGTATAGCTTCTAAAGTTAATGGTGAACATAAAGAGAAAGATCTGGAGCCATGGGATGGGGGTGATGGCCTCCTTAGTAGCAATGCATCTACTAATAATGATGAGCTGGAATCTTTAGATACAGATGTAGTAAGTACATATTTTTTAGACATTTGTTTTCACATTGCATACCGGAAATGTTTATTTTTTTTCCCCTCATTGTAATCAACAGTCTTACTCGAGAATAGGATATATCTGCAAAGAGCAAATATACTAAATAGGTTTGCTTAAATTATCAGGAGCTGACCTCTATGTGCATTTTCTATAGCTAAGGTGGTATTGAAGCTTGCTTTTTTTATTTGCTGACCGGCAATAGCACAGCGGGGGAGATCGCTGCACTAAGCTTCGCTTATGCCAGTACGGCGATCTGTTCGCTTTATTTCTGTTCAACCCGCTGGGTTGAATGAAAAGAGACTTGCAGTGTGTTACCAGTCTGATTTGTACATTCTTTTGATCTACTAAAATTACGTAGTTGAAGTGTTTGCCTTATTTGGATACAAGCTGAATGTATTGTTTAGGTTGGCCCCACATCCCTTTTAAAATGTCAGGTTTCTGTGATGTAAAAAAAAAAGACAGAAATAATTTCTGAACTTTTTCCACCTTTTTAATGTGACCTATAAACTGTGCAACAAACGGATATCTTTTAGGTGGAGGGAAGTAAAAAATAAAAAAATTCAATAATATGGTTGTAGTGTGCACACCCTTAAACTAATACTTTGTTGATTTTATTACAGCACTGTCTTTTTGGGTATGAGTCTATCAGCATGGCACATCTTGATTTGGCAATATTTGCCCACTCTCTTTGCAAAAACACTCCAAATCTGTCAGATTGTGAAGGCTTCTCCTGTGCACAGCCCTCTTCAGATCGCCCCACATGTTTTCAATGGGATTCGGGTCTGGGCTCTGGCTGGGCGATTCCAAAACGTTAAAGCGGAGCTCCACCCTAAAGTGGAACTTCCGCTCATCGGAACCCTCCGATGTCACAATTGACACCTTTCAGGAGGGAGGGGGGGTGCAGATACCTGTCTAAGACAGGTATTTGCACCCACTTCCAGGAGTCCTCTCTGCGGGAAGCACGTCACTTCCCGCAGAATACAGACACTCGGCTCCCAGAACACAGGAGGACCAGTCAGAACGGCGCAGCGCGACGCGCGCATGCGCCGTAGGGAACCGGGCAGTGAAGCCGCAAGGCTTCACTTGCTGGTTCCCTCACCGAGGATTGCGGTGGAGGCAGCAGAGTGACGAGCGATTGCTCGTCCTCTACTGCGGACGTCGCTGGACTCCAGGACAGGTAAGTGTCCTAATATTAAAAGTCAGCAGCTGCAGTATTTGTAGCTGCTGGCTTTTAATATTTATTTTTTTTCGGAGGAGCTCCGCTTTAATCTTCTTCTGTTGAAGCCATTCCTTTTTTTGATTTTGGATGTATGCTTTGAGTCGTTGTCATGCTGAAAAATGAAGTTCCTCTATGTTCAGCTTTCTAGCAGAAGCCTGAAGGTTTGGTTGCCAATATTGACTTGTGTTTGAAACTGTTCATAATTCCCTCTACCTTGACTAAGGCCCATGTTCCAGCTGAAGAAAAACAGTTTAAAGCATGATGCTGCCACTGCCATGCTTCACTATGGGTATGGTGTTCTTTTGGTGATGTGCAGTGTTTTTATGCCAAACATCTTTTGGAATTATGGCCAAAAAGTTCAACATTCTTTTTCATCAGACTATAACACATTTTCCCACATACTTTTGTGTACATACAATTAAGGACAGGTGGTTTTGTACAAAAAATGCATTTGACTGCTGTGCTATTGGTGGTAAAATATGGCAATTGACTTGGCTGTGTGTTTTAGATTAACCATGTTTTTGGTTTCAGTCTAATGGATGGGATCCCAATGAAATGTTTCGCTATAATGAAGAAAATTATGGTGTAGTATCCACCTATGACAGCAGTCTTTCCTCATATACGTAAGTATAGGTTTCTAGTTTGTGTGTGTGTGTGTTTGTTTTGTGTTTTTTATGTATTTCTAGTAATATTTCTCTGAGGAGCAGTCCTGAAAGATTGGTGCCACAGCCACAAAAGAGTCAAAACAAGATAAAATGTAGCTTTAACTCCTGTGTGTATTATTCTGTAGGTCATCTGCCATTCGAAAGCTTTCAGTTTGGTGGTTGTGATTACTGGTGTTTTTATGTCAAGCCTTCTTTACAATCAACATCATTATTCTCTTTTCCTCAGAGTTCCTTTAGAAAGGGACAATTCTGAAGAGTTTTTAAAGAGGGAAGCACGAGCAGCTCAGATAGCAGAAGAGATTGAGTCAAGCTCTCAATATAAAGCCCGTGTTGCTCTGGAAAATGACGACAGATCTGAAGAGGAAAAATACACTGCTGTTCAACGCAATATGTGCGACCGAGATGGACATTCTGTGACTCCTAGGTTTGGACTTCTTTTTTTGTAATGTTGGATGGGTTTTATGAAACCTCCAAGTATTTGCTAAATGCGCCTTTTTTTTTAATTTATTTTTTTCCTTTTTTGTATATATGTGTGTGTATGTATATGTGTATATATATATATATATATATATATATATATATATATATATATAAATATAAATATATATATATAAATATATATATATATAAATAAATATAATATAATATTTTTTTTTATTATTCTTTAGGGAAAATAAATATGTACCTCCAGGGCAGAGAAGTAAGGATGGAATGTCATGGAGTAGCCATGGTGTACGGCAAAATTCACCAAGGATGGGCAATTCTGGATCTGGACCCATACCATCAAGAACTGGATCACATTCTTCAGAGTACAGTCCCAGTTCTGGAACTGACCAAAGAGTTGTTAATGGAGGCAAGTTTATAGACTTTGCACCCCCAATTTGTATGATTTTTCTTTTTGTTTAATAGAAGTGTTGCTAGCTCGGAGCATCGTTTGATAATGTTATAATTTGTGTAAAATAGGTAACCTAATGCACAAATGGGTGTGATACAATACTATATAAACTAGAGCTTTTGCGCTGTATATCTTATGGACTTAAAAGTTTTTATTTGCAAGCTTTTTTCTTATTAAATTTGCAGATAGTGCCAAAAATCATTTCCCCTCTGTTATATTTTACTTTTTTCTGTTCACCTATGTTATTTTCTATTTTTTCCACTTTCCTTTTCATTCCCATATTTTTGTTTTTTTTATACTTTCCTTCATCTCATTTGTTCTGTCAGGTGTTCCCTGGCCATCGCCTTGTCCATCTCCTTCCTCCCGCCCACCTTCTCGCTACCAGTCAGGTCCCAACTCTCTTCCACCTCGGGCAGCCACCCCTACAAGGCCGCCCTCAAGGCCCCCTTCGCGGCCATCAAGGCCACCGTCTCACCCCTCTGCTCATGGTTCTCCAGCTCCTGTCTCTACTATGCCTAAACGCATGTCTTCAGAAGGTACAACACCTCTGTTTTTTGTTTGTTTTGTAAAACCCCTTTACATCCTGCATCTACGCTTATGGCATTCTTGAGACCTTAATCACATCTACAGCTTCCTTGTTGCTGCTATGGTCCAGTTTCTTAAATGTAATCTATATAATTTGATTAGAGCTGCTTAGCTGGACTGCAATAACAAACTTTCTCTGCAAGCGCAGAGTGTATCCTCGAATGCATGATCAGCTTGTGTTGCTTACTTTCGTTGCTCATATAATGTCATCATGTACTTGGGATAGCTGCTTAGTTATTGGTGAATTCATTTGCTTTCAGTAACCATTCTAGTTTATCATGGCTTTTTTTTTTTTTTTACCTAGGTAATTTCAATTTTGTTTGTTTTTTTATGGCAACATTTCTATTTCCCTGTGGCCATATTAAGAAAGTAAAAACACCTTTTCCCCCAAAAAATTTTGTGCATGTAATACTAATCGTGTACATATGCTTAACAGAGGCAATTTTTCCTCTGCTGCTTAAAGTAGAGTTGCAAGTTTTTCTGTTTACTTTGCTTATTACTGCTACTCACTAACTGGCAATGATGATCTTTTGAAGTTTGAGTTTCAGGTTATTATTTGTTTGAACAGTTTGTCACATGTTGCTTAGTTCAATAGCTTTTTGCTTCTTTTGGCATGAATCTTCATTTGTTGTACTTTGTCTTAACCGTGCATATAAAGCTGTTTCTTTCCCCAAATTTGCTTAATTTGTTGCATTTGCAGTTATTTCCAGTTTCCCCAAGTTTGTTTGTTCAAAACTGTTGCCTGCACACACTCCTGAGAAGTGCCCATATTTGCAGATATTTTGGGGCAGGAGAGTGGGTCCAGAATATAGTGTTATCATCCTTGTGCTCCCAAATCTGTTTTGTTTCGGTCCTGTACTAACTCAAATCTGGCCACGCTATATTTATTTACAGCCATCGCATATTGCCAGGTCGGTGGAAGGTAGTGGGGAAGGCCCTGACACACCCAAGATGTTTGCACAGTGGGTAACGGCCAGAAGTGTGTCAGAATGTGTTTTTTTAAACTTTAGGTGCACCTAAGCTACACCCTATGTGTATGGATCTGAAGAGATTAAACCCATAGTAGGGGTAAGGTTTTAAATTGTAGGTTCCATCTGCATCCTAATTTTGATACAGTGGGAAAGGGATAGATACTATAAAAATCCTCTAGTTTTGGATTTTTAAGGCAATGAAAAAAATAATTTAGAAAAATTCTATAAGAAATTTATTTTGACATATAAAAAAGACAAATTGAGTAGAAGAATTCAACATGTTTGCATAAATTGTACAAAAATCAAACGCCGCAGACACAAAGAAACCTCTAGTGATTGGATTCCCAATACAACCAGAGGAAAACTGCCCTAATATAAGATATAAGGGCCTTTGTGTGCCGGGTACAGGTGTGAGCTATCAAAAAAAAATAAGGCATGATTTACACCTACTGAGAAATGCCTCTGCCATTACAAACAAAAAAATACATAATCGCAATATGTGCTATTCCCTCAGACTTTTGCATACATCTCAATCCCACATAAAGTGAAAAAAAATACAAATGGAGAATAAAGAGGCAAACAACCTTAATATTATGAAAGAAGAAAACCCAAAGGTGTGACATCAATATTTGAGCTCCCAGAGTATAAAAACAGAGATCCCATTAGGGGGCTAGGAGGACGAGAGGCCACCTCCCAAAAATTATCTACAGAAATCTTATCTATTGAATAGATTACGATTGGAAAAAAAGAAAAGGGAACCGCCTACTTTATAAACAATACCCCTCATTGGGGAAGTAAAATATGTTTGTGTGGGGAAATCTGATCCTTATATATTCATTAAATCATCCCATAAAGGAATTGCCTGAGGTTAATCTGTTTATCCTGAGCTAAAACCCTCCAAAAAGAGCCTAAACTTTCTACTTTATTAAGGCCTGGAGGAGTTGTAGCCTTAAGATATCTGATCCACTGCATTTTGCGCTGGAGCAGAATCTTATTCCAATCGCCTCCTCTGCCGGGAATATGTATTCTGTCCAAAACCATAAATTTAATATTAGGTAATCTGTAGTTGTGTTTCCTGGCAATATGTCTGCCCAGGGGTAAGTACAGATTGAGAAACAAATGCATAGCATGTAGGGGTGCAACGGATCAAAAAACTCACGGATCGGACCGATCCTCGGATCAGGGGTCACGGATCGGATCATTTTCGGACCGGCAAAAAAATAAAAAAAAATAATAATGTTAAACTTTCAATTTCACAGTTATTTTCAACATAAAACGGAGCTTATAAGCTTAAATACAGTATTTGTAAATCCAACGGACTCTTTACATGGTAAATTTTCAAAGCAGCAGCAAACCTGCTGACCTTACATGGTTGCTAATGTGACAGAACACCTCTGATTTTCACATTTAACTAAATGTTAAATGTGAAAATCAGAGGTGTTCCGTCACATTAGCAATCATGTAAGGTTTGCTGCTGCTTTTAAAATGTAAACAGTCCGATGGAGCTTATCAGCTTTAATACAGTATTTGGAAATCCGTTTTGTGTGGAAGCTTTGGGTGTAACAAGATGTCCGCTTGTCCCCTTCTCTCATTACTGTGTGGGGTGGAGCAAGATGGCGGCGAAACGTCATTAGAGCGGCCGCCGCCGGGTGTACCAAGATGGCCGCCGCTCCGGAGCTAGGCTGAAGCCGCGGCCTTTCCTACGACCGAGGCTCCGGAGGGCTCCGCGGATCGCGTGGTGATCCGATCAGGGTGGCCCGTTCGGATCACCACCGATCCGTTGCACCCCTAATAGCATGTGAATAGGTAATGTGTTTGCCCAAATCCTGCCGTGTCTTGCCCACATAGAAGGCACCACATTGACACTGAATGGGCAGTGTCAATGAGGTCCTCTTGCCAATAACTGCACATTGCGAACAGGATCTGCATAGATAAGTACCCCAAGTTTTACAAGGGTCTATCCTTGAGTTGCCTTTTATATTCGCTTTGTGTCGGCATTCCACCAATGGATCCAGCTTTCTTGTATGTTTGTGGATTTTTGGTCACTAAATTTCCCAAGATTGGATCCTCAGTCAAAATAGACCAATACTTTGTGAGGCTTTTCCTAACTTGATTATATTCATTAGAATATTTCAAAATGATCCTAGTAGTATTATCCTCCTTTCTCTTATCGTCCATGGACGGACACAGCTCCTTAAATCTTGACAAAGTGGGTTATGTTCCTGTTCATAGTAGAGGGCTCGGCAGAACATGTTAGTTATCTTAAAACATGTAACATTAACAGAGTTGAACAGCCCTGCCCAGGGGGCGGTCCCTCTGTACATAACCCTCCTACCTGCAGCCAGCAGCCTCAGTTTTTTTCTGCCTAGCAGAGGAGAAGGACGTGGCTCCCTTTGGGCCCAGAGTCCTGAAGGATTTTTTTATTTTTTATTTTTTCTTTTGTGATATCTTCTATCAACTGCCGGCTGGGCGACAGGCTGGATATTATAGATCCTTGTAGTCTTCCCAGTTCCAGCCATCGAGCGTGCCAGTCCCTTGCTTCATGCTTGGTTCTGACCACGACATACCCCATGGCTCTAGGGGTGGCCGGCGAGCACATGCTCCAGGCTCCACATATGACTGGGCTGCTTGATGCCTCACTCACAGTGGACCGGGCCGACAGCTACTCCGTACCATCGGTTGTGGGTCTGTCAGGGACGCGCCAGCTTGTCCTCGCAAGGACGGGTAAGTACAGTTCCGCCTGTCCCAGCAGGATGGAACAGCTGGGCATTCCCAGGATTAAGGGGTTCTCCTGTCCTCCCTTTCCATGCTCTCTGTCGCCCTTTCCCCTCCTGCCCTAGGGCCCGCTGCAACCGGGTGTACCTGTGGGGGACCGTAGGGCACCAAGGTCCGCTTTCTGTGAGGGGGTCTGTCTCCTGGGAGTCTGCAGGCCTTCTCGTCCACATCCCTGGCCTCGGGTGCCATTTTTTTGTGGAGCTGACGCCATTTTTAGTGTGTTTTTTTTTTTCTGTTAAAACTTCCATTGGCGGCCATTTTGTGGTAGCTGTGGTGGTATTGCGGGCGGCCATTTTCTTGTGGTCCGCACCCTTTTTTATCTGAGGCATCTGGCGGCCATTTTGGAGTGGGCTTGGCCTCTAGCACTGGCTTCTGAACAGCACAGTTCTTTCTCCTCGCAGCTTTTTCATCACACACGCTGTGTATACAAGGCGGGCAGCGGTGCTGAGCGGTCTCCTCCTGGTTGGTGAGCCCCCTGGGAAAAACCCCCCCCCCGGTCCCCGGTCAGTGCAGCATGGAGGGTGGACTTATGTGTTTCACTTGGTCCCTGAGGGCTGTCAGTGGGCGTTTATGGAGTCAGTATGTGACCTTTCTTCCCCATACATTGCCAGAGGCAGCAAATGGTGCCCCTGCACCTGCGGTTTCCTTGGATACGTTATAGATAGTCCTGGAACCTTTTGTTGCCATGGTAGAAATGGATTGCGGGCGTAAGGGGGGTAAGAAAGAGCCCCCTCCCCCGCCATCTTCTGGGAAATGTGATTTCGCAAGATTTTGCGAGTTTGCAGCTCGTGGACCTCTCTGACCAGTGGGTCTGCGAGGTGGTCACTTGGGGGTACAAGATAGTTTTCTTCTTGTCCACCAAACGTATCTTTCACTGGAATTTTTTCCTCTCCTTCCAGCTCGTCGGTCTGCTTTGATGGGAGCAGTACAAGACTTGCTCTGGTGCAGAATACTTTTACCTGTGCACCTGGTAGAAGGGTTTCAGGGATTCTATTCAAATCTGTTGGTAGTCCCACAGAACGACGGTGTCCGTCCAATCTTGGACCTCACGGCCCTCAATACCTTGTAGGGCAGCACAGTGGGGTAGTGATTTAACTCCCTCACCTGGCAGCAAGAGGGTCACTGGTTCAAACCCGGACCCCGACACCATCTGCCTGGAATTTGCATGTTCTCCCTGTGTCTGCGTGGGTTTCCTCCCACGCTCCAAAGACATGCACGTTTTCGGCGCCACAGTATGAAAATACGCATTAATACATACACAGTGTGTGTGTATTTTTTTTGGAGATTTCTGGTGTCTCTGGACACCAGGGTCGCATACTTGCATGTCCCCATCTGCAACAGCCATCTGAGTTTTCTGCGATTTGACTTGGCGTCAGCACCAAGAGTTGTTCAAAGGGTGCTCGCCCCGATCTGGGCTTTGCTGAGACAGCGAGAGGTTGATATTGAGGGCTACTTGGACGTCGTCCTTTTGAGAGCTGCTTCTGGCTCAGAATTAGAGGACATGTCTATAGCTAGTCGGACTCTCCGAGACTTTGGGTACTGAACATACAGAAGTCGGTGTTGGTACCGACTCTGTCTGAAGTCCCTAGGCTTGATCCTGAATTCTTTGGAGGCGAAGGTCTTCCTTCCTTTGGAGCAGTTGCAGATGCTCCAGTCAGCAGTGAATTTGTTGGCATCCTGCAAATGTTCGTCTCTCCCCTTTTTTGCATGAGTTCTGGGCCTCATGGTGGCCTCCTTCGAGGCAGTTCTGTCTGCCCTATTCCACACTCGAGTATTGCAGGAAGAGATCCTGTCCACTTGGCACAGATCTTCATTGTCTCTAGATTCAGGTAAGTCACCTGGTCAAGGCTTTCCTGAGAGGGCGGCTGCATTTCCCAGCTCTTCAGTCTGGGAGGTCGTCCCTTCCTTTCCATAGGACTGTGATCACGACGGACACCAGCCTCACGGTCTGGAAGAGTCTCGACCGCCGATCGATGTCCTCGACATTCGAGCGATCAGACTGTGCCTCTCCAAAGGGTTGCAGAGACTTCAGGGACGTCTGATCAGGTGTCGCTCGCATCCTAAGTTGGGTCGAAAGGGGCGTGCCGGCTCTATCGGCTGCTTACATCCGGGCGTAGAGACCTGGCAGGCCGAACTATCTGAGGAATTGTCGGAATTGGGGCACACCAGTTGTGGATCTCCTGGTTTCTCGACTCAATCGCAGGTGTCGAGGTTCGTGGCCAGGTCCAGGGCTCCCTGGGCAGATGCGTCGGACGCCTTGGTGGCTCCATAGAGAATTTATGCCTTTCCCCTACTGGCATTGCTTCCTCGTCTGCTCTGCAGAGTGGAGGCCGCAGGGATTCTGGTGATTCTTATCGCCCCAGATTGGTCCCGGCGTCCCTGGTAGACCGACCTCGGGAGACTGGTAGCCGACGCTCCCCGGCGGCTGCCAATGCGTGAGGACCCTCTATCTTAAGGTCCCATGCTTCATGCTGTTTTACAGTCGCTGACTTTAACGCCTTGACTATTGAAAGCCAGGTACTAAAGGACCGTTGTCTGGCAGATTCGATAATCCCCTTTATGTTGTGGGCCCGGGAACCTTCTTCCCGGATGATCTACCATTGCACTTGGAAGGCCTACATCTCTGTGTGATGAGATGGCCGGGCGCCCACGGATATGGCCTGTTTCTCGGATCCTGCTATTCTTACAGTGCGGAGTGGATTTGAACCTTGACTTGAGCACCATTAAGGGGGAAGATTTCAGCCTTGGCTGTCTTTAGGGATGTCCCGATACCGATACTAGTATCGGTACCGATACCGAGCATTTGCCTGAGTACTTGTACTCGGGCAAATGCTCCCGATGCTTCACCCGATACTTGTGATCAGCAGTGATCAGTGCGGTGGGGGAAGTTACCAGCACCGATCACCGCTGTATATATTTAAAAGTAGTTTCTCCGAATCCACTTCTCTCTCTCTCTCCCCCCCTCGCGCGGGTATCAGCTGCTTTAAAATCAGCGGTGATCGGTGCTTGTAGCTCCCCCACACACGATCACCGCTGATTGTCCCTGTATCCTCCTCCAGCCCCCTCCGTTTTGCTGCTGTCCCAATCCGTGTGTCCCTCCGTGCTGCTGTCCCAATCCGTGTGTCCCTCCGTGCTGCTGTCCCAATCCGTGTGTCCCTCTGTGCTGCCGTCCCAATCCGTGTGTCCCTCCGTGCTGCCGTCCCAATCCGTGTCCTCCTCCGTGCCGCCGTCCCCCTCCGTGCTGCCATCCCAATCCGTGTCCTCCTCCGTGCCGCCGTCCCAATAGGTGTCCCAATCCGTGTCCTCCTCCGTGCCGCCGTCCCAATCCGTGTCCTCCTCCGTGCCGCCGTCCCAATCCGTGTCCTCCTCCGTGCCGCCGTCCCAATCCGTGTCCTCCTCCGTGCCGCCGTCCCAATCCGTGTCCCCCTCCGTGCCGCCGTCCCAATCCGTGTCCCCCTCCGTGCTGCCATCCCCCTCTGTTCTCCTCCTCCACCCCCTCCATCTGTCAGGATGGAGAGCGGAGGTAGGAGCCGGTAAATCTGGCTCCTTACTGTTCGGAATGTACAGAGTCAGTGATCACTGACTCTGTCCATTCACATAACTGAAACATCGTAAACTGTGTTTACAATGTTTTAGTTTATGAATGAAGAGAAGCCGCGGTCTTCTCTCCATTCATTTTCAGCGCAGTAGAGGCTGCTGAGAAAGGGACTGGGGAATCTGTCCCTAGTCCCTTTCTCTGTCTCAAAGGGGAGATGTCAGAGGTCTGTTAAAACCCCTGATATCTCACCAAAGCCCCCCAACAGGGCTGATTAAAAAAATAAAAAATTTAATAAAAAAATAAATAATAAAGAAATGAATTGTAAAAAATAAATAAAATAAAATAGAAGAAAAAACACACTGACACTGTCCACCCCCCACCCCTTAAAAAAAGAAAACATTATAAAAAATCAATCAATAAAGAAATAAAAAAAATTGTAAAAAAAAAAAAAATTGTAAAAAAAAAAAAATTGTTTTTTTTAAGAGATAAAAAAAAAAGTATCGGTATTCGGTATCGGCGAGTACTTGGAAAAAAGTATCGGTACTTGTACTTGGTCCTAAAAAAGTGGTATCAGGACAACCCTAGCTGTCTTCTTCCAGTGGCCTCTGGTGGCTCACTCACTGGTAAGTACGTGTGTGCAGGGGGTCCGACACGTGGTTCCCCCGCTTGGACCACCGCTTCCTCCGTGGACTTGACTCTAGTGCTCTCGGTACGTCAGGAACCTCCCTTTGAGAACATCGGGGAGTTTCCACTCTCTCAAAAAGTTGCCTTTCTAGTTGCCATTACTTTGGTCAGAAGGGTTTCTGAATTGGTGGCCTTGTCTTGCAAGTCACCTTACTTGGTCCTCCATACGGATAAATGGTGCTTCGCCCGCAACCTTCATTCCCTCCTAAGGTGGTTTTGGCTTTTCACCTATACGAGGACTTTGTGCTTCCATCCTTGTGTCCTCGGCCATCGCATCCCAGGAGGCTGCGCTACATACCTTGGACGTGTAAACCAAAAAGAGGGGTGTCCCATACCGACCTGTGGGGGACCAGAAGACCAAATGAGTGACACCAAATTCAGTATGTAGGAGAGAAAAAGGTATAATTTTATTAATGAGTAGAAAAAAGTATTCTGTAAAACAACTCTCTTAATAAGAGAGTGAATAGCGAACACAACAAAAATGGGCACGAGACAAATAACAAACATAAAACAATATCGATCGTCCGGATGCCAGGAATCTCTATATGGATGGCCCGTTACGACAAAAGGTCGCAAAATATCTATAAATTATGAAGTGAAACAAGCAAACCATATACAGGTCCTTCTCAAAAAATTAGCATATTGTGATAAAGTTCATTATTTTCTGTAATGTACTGATAAACATTAGACTTTCATATATTTTAGATTCATTACACACAACTGAAGTAGTTCAAGCCTTTTCTTGTTTTAATATTGATGATTTTGGCATACAGCTCATGAAAACCCAAAAATCCTATCTCAAAAAATTAGCATATTTCATCCGACCAATAAAAGAAAAGTGTTTTTAATACAAAAAAAGTCAACCTTCAAATAATTATGTTCAGTTATGCACTCAATACTTGGTCGGGAATCCTTTTGCAGAAATGACTGCTTCAATGCGGCGTGGCATGGAGGCAACCAGCCTGTGGCACTGCTGAGGTGTTATGGAGGCCCAGGATGCTTCGATAGCGGCCTTAAGCTCATCCAGAGTGTTGGGTCTTGCGTCTCTCAACTTTCTCTTCCCAATATCCCACAGATTCTCTATGGGGTTCAGGTCAGGAGAGTTGGCAGGCCAATTGAGCACAGTAATACCATGGTCAGTAAACCATTTACCAGTGGTTTTGGCACTGTGAGCAGGTGCCAGGTCGTGCTGAAAAATGAAATCTTCATCTCCATAAAGCTTTTCAGCAGATGGAAGCATGAAGTGCTCCAAAATCTCCTGATAGCTAGCTGCATTGACCCTGCCCTTGATAAAACACAGTGGACCAACACCAGCAGCTGACATGGCACCCCAGACCATCACTGACTGTGGGTACTTGACACTGGACTTCAGGCATTTTGGCATTTCCCTCTCCCCAGTCTTCCCCCAGACTCTGGCACCTTGATTTCTGAATGTACTTTGGACCACTGAGCAACAGTCCAGTGCTGCTTCTCTGTAGCCCAGGTCAGGCGCTTCTGCCGCTGTTTCTGGTTCAAAAGTGGCTTGACCTGGGGAATGCGGCACCTGTAGCCCATTGCCTGTTCACAGTGGCTCTGGATGTTTCTACTCCAGACTCAGTCCACTGCTTCCGCAGGTCCTCCAAGGTCTGGAATCGGTCCTTCTCCACAATCTTCTTCAGGGTCCGGTCACCTCTTCTCATTGTGCAGCGTTTTCTGCCACACTTTTTCCTTCCCACAGACTTCCCACTGAGGTGCCTTGATACAGCACTCTGGGAACAGCCTATTCGTTCAGAAATTTCTTTCTGTGTCTTACCCTCTTGCTTGAGGGTGTCAATGATGGCCTTCTGGACAGCAGTCAGGTCGGCAGTCTTACCCATGATTGCGGTTTTGAGTAATGAACCAGGCTGGGAGTTTTTAAAAGCCTCAGGAATCTTTTGCAGGTGTTTAGAGTTAATTAGTTGATTCAGATGATTAGGTTAATAGCTCGTTTAGAGAACCTTTTCATGATATGCTAATTTTTTGAGATAGGAATTTTGGGTTGTCATGAGCTGTATGCCAAAATCATCAATATTAAAACAAGAAAAGGCTTGAACTACTTCAAGTTGTGTTTAACGAATCTAAAATATATGAAAGTCTAATGTTTATCAGTACATTACAGAAAATAATGAACTTTATCACAATATGCTAATTTTTTGAGAAGGACCTGTATAGGTCCCTGGAAGGCTATAGCCCATGGGGAAAGGGGAAGGAAAAGAGGGGGGGAGGTGATGATGTCAACGCGTTTCCCAAATGGGGATTCGCGTAGCTTCGTCTGGACGTGATGGAATTTGACAGTACTTGTTTAGTGGTGCTAGGTTTTGTCACTTACTACTCTCTTCCCTCCTATTAGATTGCTGCATCTGTGGGGATCCCTCCTTTACACACGAGTTCCTCTGAGGCCCATTTCCCTAATTTCCCGGTCTCTTTCTCCCACTCTTTACCTTCACCCCCACTCTTCCTTCCCTCCCCCCCTCTTTTCCTTCCCCTTTCCCCCATGGGCTATAGCCTTCCAGGGACCTATATATGGTTTGCTTGTTTCACTTCATAATTTATAGATATTTTGCGACCTTTTGTCGTAACCGGCCATCCATCCATATAGAGATTTCTGGCGTCCGGACGATCGATATTGTTTTATGTTGTTTATTTGTCTCGTGCCCATTTTTGTTGTGTTCGTGGCTCCAGAATTTAAGCATTATTCACACTCTTATTAAGAGAGTTGTTTTACGGAATACTTTTTTCTACTCATTAATAAATTATACCTTTTTCACTCTTACATTCTGAATTTGGTGTCACTCATTTGGTCTTCTGGTCCCCTACTGGTCGGTATGGGACACCCCTCTTTTTGGTTTATATGCTTTTTTCCGACCAGAGACCGCCCACATTGGGTACACAGTGTAAGGCTGTTTAATACTACTGTGCTTTGTGCACATTTAAGCCCTTCCCCTTTTTGTTTTCATACCTTGGACGTGGTACGTGCCCTACGGGTGTACCTGTCTGCTACTGCTCCATTTCGGAGTTCTGACTCACTGTTCGTGCCAGTATCTGGTCTACAGAAGGGCCTGACGGTCTCATCGGCCATCTTTCTAGGTGGATCAGGCTGGTTGTCATCCAGGAGTGTGCCCTTTAGAGGCGGGTGCCTCCCTTTCCTGTCATGGCGCATTCAACCAGGCCAATTGGTGCCTCCTGGGCTTTCCGACATCTAGCATCTGTCTTCAAGATGTGTGAGACGGCGACCTGGTCGTCTGTTTACACTTTCCAAACGTTTTTACAAGGTTGATGTGTGTGCATCTTCGGATGCTTCCTTGGCCGCAAGTTTTTGCAGGCGGCTGTTTGAGGTTTCAACTCCTCCGTTGAGGAGCTGTTTGTTTGGGGTGAAGTTAAGTCTTCTTTTGATTGCTGTTCCCACCCCTCGTTTTTTTCTGACACTGATTGGGGACGTCCCACTTTGTCAAGATTTAAGGAGCTGTGTCCGTCCATGGACAAAAACAGAAAATAGGATTTTTTTGTACTCACCGTAAAATCCTTTTCTCGTTCGTCCATGGACAGCCACACAGCACCCACCCCTCCTTTTTTAGTTTGTACTGCTTTCCTACGAACTGAGGCTGCTGACTGCAGGTAGGAGGGTTATGTGCGGAGGGACCGCCCCCTGGGCGGGGCTATTCAACTCTGTTAAAGTTACATGTTTTAAGATAACTAACATGTTCTGCCTAGTCCTCTCCTATGAACAGGAACATAACCCACTTTGTCAAGATTTAAGGAGCTGTGTCTGTCCATGGACGACAGAGAAAAGGATTTTACGGTGAGTACAAAAAATCCTATCTCTTGGTGTCCTTAACACAGTTGAAAGCCTTTCTTAGAGCGGACTTGTATCCTCTTACCAATAATCTAGTGGTGAGCTCATCGGATTCCTTCTGAAAATCCTCAACCGTAGTACAATTTCGTTTTTATGAGTAGAAATGGACTAAACGGTATCGACTTTTTGAGAGGTTCAGGATGAAAACTATCTGCATGCAATAATGTATTGCCTGCAGTGACTTTCTAAAAAGTTTACTGGTGACCCCACCACTTTGGTCCTTTGAGGATACTAATATCCAAGAAGTCAACTCTGCATGAATCATAAGTCATTGTGAAGAATAAATTGAAATTGTTCTGGTTCATCAAATTGAGGCAATCTCTAAGCCCAGGACTTGACAAATTTGCTTGGAATCTAGGAGCCAGCTAAAAAAGTTAGGAGCCAGGAACGCGCCCTGTCCCGCCGAGCTCGCGCGCAGAAGCGAACGCATACGTGAGTAGCGCCCGCATATGAAAGCGGTGTTCAAACCACACGTGAGGTTTCGCCGCGATCGGTAGAGCGAGAGCAATAATTCTAGCCCTAGACCTCCTCTGTAACTCAAAACATGCAACCTTTAGAATTTTTTAAACGTCGCCTATGGAGGTTTTAAAGGGTAAAAGTTAGTCGCCATTCCACGAGCGGATGCAATTTTGAAGCGTGACATGTTGGGTATCAATTTACTCAGCGTAACATTATCTTTCACAATTTAAAAAAAAAATTGGGCTAACTTTACTGTGGTCTTATTTTTTTATTTAAAAAAAAGTGTATTTTTTCCCCAAAAAGTGCACTTGTAAGACCGCTGCGCAAATACGGTGTGACAGAAAGTATTGCAACGACCGCCATTTTATTCTCTAGGGTGTTAGAATAAAAAATATAATGTTTGGGGGTTCTAATTAGAGGGAAGGAGATGGCAGGGAAAACAGACAGGGAAACTCCATTAGCATTGCTGGTTGTCATACCAACTGCCACCACAAGAAGGATGACACAGCGCAGATCACCTAACCGGACTGGGGCAGCCTAAAATAGGGGTCGGTGTCATATGAGAGAAGGGTGTGTGCTGTAGATGTCTCTTGGTCTATTCATTCAATCAAAGGCCGCGGCTAGGTCACAGCCGACTGTGTTTCGGGGGCTTATTTGTGGTAAGCTGCCAATTCGTGTGGTGGAGGGCACTGTCGGTCTGTGTTATCACGTGGTGGTGCTGGCTTTCAAATTGTGTTTCCTATCTTCATCTTTGGAGACCCACTAGCTGGATATAGGACCCACGGCACACAAAGACTGTAACATCTCCCTTGAGACCTGCCAAAAGGCTGGGAGTAGGATTATCATATGTGTGGTTTTCACAAACCAGCCCCTGGACATTTGGATTCATTTAACTCCCAGAATATTGGTGTGAGATTCTTGCCCATATTTTAATCGATACCAAATGTATGGGTAATCCAATGTAAAGAAATCCCATTTCTGTATGGTATTTAACATAATTATATATGGTTTATATTCTTTATGTCCCTTATACATTGAGTATATTTGGGTAAGGTGCTATCCATCTATTTGGGCTATTGTTTGTTGTGGTGTGAGTGCCTGACACAACTCAGCCCCTGAACAATTTTTATTTATTTGTTTCCACAATTATTCATTTTTATTGGCGCAATTTTTTCTGTTTAAACCGCCAAAGATAACAGAGTTTACAGTGTCTCAATCAGATAACAAATAGGTACACGAAGGTAAAGTCAGAAAACGGCAAGCCCAGCATTGCACAGAATATGTGGCCATAACAACGAAAACTTTACTGAAGATAATGCTCCGTGCATCTCGCTGGCATATCCATCGGGCATTAGTATCAACCAATTTATTGTTAGAGCTTACAATCTAGGAGGGAGGGTCACGTGATACAAAAGGTAACTGTAGGGATGATCTGGTGGAGAAAGTACAGTTGTGTGATGGGGGCTGTATAGGCTTCTCTGCTTGCTTTTAGACCATCCCTGAAAACACTTCAGGGTAGGAGATGGTCGGACAGATTAGGGTAGGGAGTGCCATAGGATAGGAGAGGCTCTGCAGAAGTCCTAGAGGTGAGCAAGGGAGGAGGTGATGAGGTGGCTAGAGAGCAGGAGGTCTTGGAGGAACGAAGGGAACAAGTAGGTTAGTGTTTTGAGACTAGGATAGTAATGTAGCTGGGGGCCAAGTTGTGGGTGGCTTTGTAAGTTAGCATTTTGAATTTAATTTGTTGGGTGAGTGGAAGCCAATGGTGGAATTGACAGAGGTAGCAGACACTGAGCGGTTGGTAAGGTGGATGAGCCTGGCAGCAGCATTCATGATGGAGTGAAGGGTGTTACACCTAAAACCTTGGCATGCGGAGACGTGCTGATGGTGCTATTCATCTTGACAAAGAAATCAGTGGAAAATGCGCGTGGGGGAGAAAAATAAATAAATAAATCATGAGCTCGGTTTTGAGACATCCAGGCTATGTCTGTTAGTAAATTGGTGAGGAGACTTAAGGAGTGAGCTGAGGGGCAGAGATGTAGATTTGGGTGTCGTCAGCATATAGATGGTATTGGAAGCCTGAACCAGCGAAGAGTACAGTCGCCAAAGGTGTGTCCTTGTTCTTCTTTTTCTTCTTTTTTTTTTTTTTTTGAGGAGGGGGTGGTCCACTGTGTCAAAGGCAGCAGAGAGGTCCAAGAGTAGGAGTATAGAATAATGTCTATTGGGTTTAGCTGTTAGTGGATAGTTTGAGTTTTAGGAGAGCAGTTTCCGTGGAGTGTTAGGGGTGGAATCCAGACTGAAGGGGATCAAGGAGGTTATTCTTTGCAAGGTAGTCTGTTGTAGACCAGATGTCCAAGCAGTTTGGATAAAAGGGGGAGCAATGAGATGGGGCCTAGGTTAAGATTAGTGTTGTCTAGTGAGTTTTTTAGGAATGGGGGTGACTAATGAACGTTTTAGAGAGTTTGGGAAGATGCCTGAAGAGAGGGAGAGATTTGAAGATGTGCATTAGGGTGTGTAGAATAGAGCCAGTGGGTGACCTTGGCATTTGTGAGGGAACAGGGTCTGGGGGGCAGGTTGTAAGGTGGACGTTGGAGAAATGTTTAGTAACCTCAACTATAGTGGCGGGGTTGAATGAAGGAAAAAATTGTACCTGTGGGTGTTGGGTGAAGAAGGCAAATGTACAGTGGAGATCGCCTCACAAATTGTGTCAATCTTATGTTTGAAGTGATTGGTGATCTACTGGGCAGTGAGTGAGTTAGTGGGTGGAGGACGAAGTAGGAAGTTGAAGGTAGAGAAGAGTTGATGGGGATGGGATAAGTAGTAAATGAGTGGTAAAATAGGTCTGCTTGGCAGTGAGGAGGCAGGAATTTGTATTTTTGTAGGGCACATTTATATTGAAATCTTTCTGAGGCATAAGAGGCGGTTAGACTGAGAAGTTTGGAAGTAGGAGTGTTCATATTAACAGGGATGTTGAAGTCACCGAGAATGATTGTGGGGATTTCAGAAGAGAGAAAGTAAGGAAGCTAGGCAGAGAAGTCATCAAGAAAGGCTGATGCTGGTCCAGGGGGCCGGTAGATCAAAGCAATCCTTAGAGAAACTGGAGAGAAAAGACGAATGCAATGTGCCTCAAATGAGAGTGACGGGGAGGTGGGTGAAGTACCTGAAAGGTGCTATGTGGGGGTAGAATGTCTCCCACTCTCTTCCATTCATTCGGTCTGGGGAAGTGAGTCCAGAGAGGGCAGCCGAAGAAGTGGCGTCGGATCCATGAATCCAGGTTTCAGTGATGGCGAGTAGATTAAATGAGTTGACTATAAAGAGGTCATGGAGAGAAGTGAGTTTGTTACAGACAGAGCAGGCATTCCAAAGGGTGCAAGAGAAGGAGTCTGGCTTTGGGAAGAACAATGGAAACTCAATTGTGTGGATTGCAGCTGCTGCCAGAGGGTGCAGAGGGTAATGGGTGTGTTAGGTACAGTTAAGTGATGGAGGCCCAGGGTTTGTGTCTATATCCTTTATTTTAACAGTAGATTAAAGCCAATGTTTCACTTACAACATAGAATTGTATATGAGCTTGTCAGTATTTTTCTAAAAATTTTTTCTTTTGGAATTACCATGTGTTCCATTTTACTAAATAGAATATTAAAAATGAGCAGGTACTGTCGGTGTAGGGTCCTCCAGAAATTACATTCCACTGTCCCTGTTGGCTCTGTATTTACCATCTGCGCTCTTCTGCTTCAGGGTATACAGAAGGCCCTTTAAAGCGGAGCTCCAGTCTCTTAAGTGAAAGTCAGCAGCTACAAAAACCGTAGCTTTTAATAAACGGCCACTCCACCTGTCCCACGATCCAGTGGTGTTCTTACCCCAGTCGTGTTCGCCCTGTGTCCTCCCTGGTCTGCATCTTTTACTATGGGCACCTGATTGTGACCGCACAGCCGGGTGCCCACTGTGCATGCTTGAGCTCTGCTCTGCAACTGGTTCGGAGGGGAAATGAGAACCTCTGATCGCCTAAGGCGTTCAGTAGTATGAGTAATTCTAGTATGAGAATTGCATAGAAGGATCTGTACATACAATGTAGCAAACTGATAGTGATTTTCACTTAAATAATACTTTATGAAACCGTTAATAATCAGATGGTAAATGATAATTTTGTTCATCTTTCTTCCGCATCTCTGAAGCTCTTCTCTGATGTATACACTAATGTATGTTCAGATTTGTGCACCCACAGTTAGTAGCTGGTGTGTTGTACTAATACAGCTTTTTGGTGTGGCTTCAACTGTGATATTTTAAATTAGTCTCAAGTGTCTTCTTTCATCATTTTGGTATGTCATGTTGTTTTTTTTTTTATTTTTAGTGCATACATGTCCAGTGTACAAATGTCAGAATGTGAATGAAATGCCATCCTTTTGGTTATGTTTGCTAAATATTACATTAAGTGTTTTTTTTTTTACTTCTAGGACCTCCAAGGATGTCACCTAAGGCACAGCGGCATCCTCGACCCCACAGAGTTTCCAATGGTAGGAGCACAATGTGTGGGGGCCTTGAGTTTGTTTCTCGTAATGAACCTGGAGAAGTGTCTGCTCATCCTGTAGCTCGAAATAATTCCTCTGGCAGCTCGTGGTCATCTGTTGTAAGCGGAGGTAAGACGAGTCCTACATGTTACAATCTCATGATTTTCGTAGTCTGGTTCTATTGCTATTTCTTATGATTTAACACTTGCGCGTACACCCACACTTTATTTGTGATTTAAGTGTAGCTATGTTCTGTTTCTATTTGCAAAGAGTGATTTTGGAGCTTTTAATAACTTGGTGGAGAACAGAATAATCTTGTGTAATAATATATTGTGCATCTTGAACCCTTTCTGATTTTGTGCCCCCCCCCCCCCCCCCCCCCCAGTGCAGAGACTGTCTCCAAAGACTCACCGGCCCCGATCTCCAAGACAAAGTGCCCTCAGTAGTGGTTCTGCAGCACCACCTCTAAACTCTCCTCAGGCTGGTTCTACAGCGCCTGAATCTGTAACTGTGCCTGTACCCACTGGATCACCAACACCTGTAAGCCCAGCTTCAAATAGAGCAGTTACTCCATCTTGTGAAGGTACACTTTTTATAATACATGATGGAAAAGGAGATGTGTGTGTGTGTGCGCATATGTGTGTGTAATTGGGAAACCTTTGCATCAGTATCTTAAATTATGATTTATTTGCTCTTTAACCACTTCAGCCCCGGACCATTTTGCTGGTCAAAGACCAGGCCACTTTTTGTGATTCGGCACTGCGTCGCTTTAACGCAGTGCCGAATATGCACTATAAACAAAAATAGAGTGACAATTTAAAAAAAACAAAACAATTTTTTGCTATAATATCCCCCAAAAATTTATAAAAAAAACATATTTTTTCCTCAGTTTAGGCCGATACGTATTCTACATATTTTTGGTAAAAACAAATCGCAATAAGCATTTATTGATTGGTTTGCGCAAAAGTTATAGTGTCTACAAAATAGGGGATAGTTTTATGGCATTTTTATTAAAAAAAAATAATAATTATTCTAGTAATGGCAGCGATCAGCGAATTATTATTTTTTTTTTCTTGACTGCGACATTATGGCACTTAGACACCATTTTGGGACCATTGTCATTTTTACAGCGATCAGTGCTATAAAAATGCACTGATTACTGTAAAAATGACACTGGCAGTGAAGGGGTTAACCACTAGGTGGCACTGTAGGGGTTAAGTGTGACCTGGTGAGTGATTCTTGCTGTAAGGGGGGGGGATGGGCTGTGTGTGACAAGACAGTGATCTCCGCTCCGATTACACGGAGCGGAGATCAGTGTCATTGTCACTAGGCAGAGCGGGGAGATGCTTGTTTACATTAGCATCTCCCCGCTCTATCTCTCCGTGAGACGATCGCGGGTATCCCCGCGACGATCGAGTCCGCGGGACCCCCAGGGTCGCGAGCGCGCGACCACATGGCGGCATTTTAAAGTGGATGTACCTGTACGCCCTTATGCCTGTCCGTGCCGTTCTGTTGAAGTAAATAGGCTTGCGGCGGTTCTTAAGCGGTTAAAACATGGTAGAAAAGTGCATGGGAATCTTAGTGGTTGTAAACCCACTTTTTTTTTTTTTTTTTTAATAGCATACAATATGCATAGCATACTAGCTCATTATGTAATACTCACCTGGGATCTAAGTCCCCGCTGCGGTGCCCAACACAGTACCGGCCGGCGACATGTCTTCCCGGAGTTACTTCTAGGTATTGCGGCTCCGGCGCTGTGATTGGCCGGAGCCGCAATAACGTCGCTCCCAGGCATGTGCGCGGGAGCCGCCAGTCACGGCATGTCCTCCTTTAGAAACGGCATTATCGCCATCTCTAAAGTGCGCCTGTGCCGTGGTCTACGGCGCATGCGCCGTAGACATCGGCGCAAGTCTCTATTGTAAATATCTCCTAAACCATGTAGGTTTAGGAGATATTTCTAGCCCCTACAGGTAAGCCTTAATCTAGGCTTATCTGTAGGTAAAAGTGGTTGTACAACCACTTTAACTCAAATAATAATTAACCCAATCGTATTTAAAGTGTCTGCGCTTGATTAGTTTATTCCCTGTGAGCAGGACTTTTGAAGAATATTAACTCTTTAGTAAATTAGCCTTGATGCAGGTTTTTTGAGTGAATGAGAAAATTAATCTCTACGTGCCAAAAGCTGACAGCTGGTAGTATGGATTGTGGAGGGTATGACCCTATGCAAGAGAACAGTGCCCTATGACTGCAGGCAGTAAGTGTAGAAGGGAATTTGGAGAGGCATGATGGTAGATATGACTTTGGTGGGAACATGGGCACTGGTGATATATTGTCTCTACCAGAATGTAATGAACAATTTGGTACCGGTCAGCACTGCAGGGCAAAACTTATTTTTGAGAAGAGGAAGCACATGTGCTTATTACATTTTATTCATGTCATCTATATACTCAAAGAGAAAGTTACAATTTTATTTTTATAACAGTTGAATGGGTTGAAACTTGCCTATCCCATGAATGATGTGCTGTGAACTGCCGATATAGGCTCTGCACTGTTTACTGATAAAAACTGACAGAAAATGGGATTCTCCACTGAACTTGCAGGAGACACGAAAAGGAAGGCAGGATATATGGACAGCCGCACACCAAAAACCATTAAGGTTGCCTTTAATAGGTAAATACATGAAGCACTGCAAGTCACAGCAAAAACAAAGGGGTACAGCTGATGCGTTTCACACTAGGGTCTAGTGCTTAGTCATGGCTTCCAGGAGACACGGCTAAACATGCCTTTTTAAAGTACAACACTCCCTGAAGTTTATTTCAGTGGTCCTGTTCAACTTCATAGCTGGATTTACAAAGCGCATAGGAACATATGACGTTTGTCCCCTGTAATGTACATCCGATGTATATTTAGGACTATATAAAGAGGCTTATGTTGTATCCGTTTAGTTTGTTGCTTTATTTTTATGGAAGGTGTGTTTCCCCCAGCCAAGGACTCAAGGTTACAAGACCAGAGGCAAAATTCACCAGCTGGAGGTAGAGAGGCCATCAAGCAAAGCGACTCCTCTAGCTTCAGCAAACCCGAGAACAAAGGTATACAAGCTGGTTATTAAAGAACACCATACATTATTTTACTTCCATGCTACATAGCCACACTGGTGACACCACTGTTTTCTTTCAGCTTTGTAGATGTGTGTCTCCTCTTTCTCCAAATTACAGAGTTCACACATATATTTCAGTGATGTATTTTGGCTGTTTGTCTAGGGTTCTGCCTAAGTGTACGTTCACTTGAAATTCATTTAGCTTGTTTGGAAATGCTGAAAAGTTAAAATGCCTAAATGTTTCTAACATCTTTCGGGACACCACTGTAAAGATTTGTGTGCTTGAGTTCCCAGGTCTGCTGCAGACATTACAAGGGGATTTATTTTAAATTGTAAAGAATGGAAGAGTTGGGACTCGAAAATGGTTGGAAATGCCCAGCAACCCTAGTTGTGTGGAAGTGGAGCTAATAACTATGAGAGGGACATCTCCCCACCGGAATCCTTCAAGAAATATTTAAGAAGGCAGAAGCTGAGTCTTTTCTGTTTCGTCTATTGAGGGACACAGGAATAAACAAGCAGATTCAACACTGGCAAACAAATTGAGGGCCAAGCCTGGGATAACCCTTCCTACTACTATTGCTACTACTAGCTCCATTTTTTTGCTGATTTCTTCTATAAACATTTTCTCTTCAAATAACTCCTAATCTTATAACTGTTGTCGGTGGTCCCCACCTTCCTTGCATTTAGTCTACCTTGGCTCTTGGAGTTTACTGCTCTTGAACCATGCAGATTTAGATGTTGTGGGGTGAGTCTGGAGTTGACTCTCAGGCATTTGATTCCACTTTAGCGCCTTTCAGGTTGGTTCTGGTTGTGTTAACTGCAGAGTGCTTTCCAGATCCACAGCTGATGGCATTACCTTGCAGTTACTCGGTCTCAAAGGTTCACTAATCTGAGAAGGCCATTTGGTCAGGGCACTGGGAGCTCCCTCATTTTAGTTTCTGGGCAGCAGCAGTTTATTCTATTTCCTGACAGCTTGCCACAGAAGCATTAATGCTGTGGGACTGATGTCAGTCTGCTGGGTTGAGTTCACTCTTCCCACCAAGACAGCAATGAAGAACTCTCCCCTGCTGCTGTCCCTGCTGGCTATTTGGCTCTGGCTCTGATTTTTTTTACCTGTGATGGGCTTACTTTCTTACTAGTTGGAAGGCTTTCCTGCGTAACGTTTAATGCAGGTATTACATTAAGGTAAAAAACTATTGACTTTAGAGCTAGTTTAAGTATAGTGTGTTCTTTCTATGACAGTCAGCAGAGACACCCCCTCCCCCCTGTTTGTGTCCAGCTAGAACAGGTCTCTGCTTTTGAGGTCAGGCTGGGGAATCTTTGCCAAGCTACAGCGGACAGAATTGTGGAAGTGTTTGCCTGTCCCCATCTCTAAATACTCAATAGTTTGTGAGTAGCTGTAAGTGTGTGGGAACACTTGGGGTCCATTGTGTGTGCAGCCCATCGGGGGAGGGGGGACAGTTGAACCGGGGAATGGTTAAGTTCCTCCGTGCCCAGTAAGTGTGCACACCCAAAAAGTAATTGGTCCGCTTAGTCCTGTTCTTGGGACTACAGAATAATTAGCTTTGTTGTGTAGATGGGAAATGGTAGGGTTTGAGTAGTTTGGCAGGGCTGTCAACTCGGTATATGAAAATGCTGTGTGTTGTCAGCCTGCAACAGGTCTTCAGAGCGGTGTGCCTTTCTGGCAGATCAACAGGAATTTTTCTGTACTTGCTGGATTTTAGATGAGAAAAAACTATGGGAAATGTTCATGAATTGCAGATATGCACTGCACATTTGTGTATGTGTTAAACTTTAAACCAAATGTAGACATTTGCTTTGCGGTGCATCATTTATTTTATGACCTTGCAATACTGACTTTGCTGTAAAGTTTAGCTGGTGTGGATTAAAGAATGAACATTTCAATATACTGCACAATTTCAGTTTAGTTAAAGGAATGTGTCCTGATGGTCCCTCTTGCTTTTTCTGTCATAGTAATGCCTCCAATGCCTTCGGAACAAAGGAAGCAACTAGATGATTTAAAGAAGTTTAAAAATGACTTCAGGGTAAGTACAGCTGTACAAGTCTCAGACTGTACTTCGTACACCACAACTGTTAAGCTTAATCTTGAATTGGAGCTTCTTTTTCTCGTTTTAGTTGCCTGGAGTTCACTTTTGAGTATTTGTTTCTTAAATTGTCTAGCTAATGTCCCATTTTATGTTTTCTATAGCTACAGTCTAGTTCAAGCCCTGATGCTATTGACCACATTCTTGGAAAAAATCGTGATGGTGTGGAGAAGCCTATAGAACTCCTGAAGGAAAAGCCAGATTCAAGTTCCAAGGAGTCGCCTAGTGAAAGCGGCAGCAATGCACCTACTAGTAACAGCAGCAGCAAGCCAAGTAGTCCAAGCATCTCCCCATCTATTAGCAGTAGTAGCTCTGAACCCAAGAGAGGCCCTGAGGTTACATCACAGGGTGTACAAACCTCTGGCCCTGGCAAGCAGGATCGGGAAGACAAGGATGACAAAAAAGAAAATGCTGCAGAGTGAGTAAAATTTATTGTTTTCATTTTAGCTCTTTGTACTACCCATGCTGTCAAACTTGCACCTTTTTGTGTTCATGCTACCTTTTCAGTGCAGGGAGATGGGGTTGAGGGAAAGTGAGGTGTCGCTTGCATTGAAGACCTGGGGAGCTGAATAGAGGCATGAACAAGCTAGGCAAATAATTTTAGGTGGAATGGAAACCGGTTTACTAACTACAGAGAAAAAGCTGATAAAAGTACCATTCCCCAACCTATACTTTGTGTTGCTGTGATATTGAGACAGGCTGTACAAGAAAAATTCAACTTTAAGCTAATCTCCCGGTTTTCTGTGACTTTTTTTATAGTTTTTTTTTTTACTGAGGTGGTCCAAACAAACTATTCCCTTTGCTAAGTCCTGCAGCAGCTCTAAGCACTGCTTGTACTGCATGTAGCTGCAGCAGAGTCGGTTTGATCAGCCCTCAGCCATTCATAGGCAGCCTTTTATTCTTTGAATTAATACAAAACTACTTCTGACTAACTAAAGCAGAGAATGTGATCTCATCAGCCCGCCTCTCTGACTCAGCCAATCGGAGGAAGCTTTGTATTTATGAATGGCTGAGCACCTCTTAGACACTCTATATATTGTTCTGGGTGTGAGACAGGAAAGTCTGTCTCGCAGCCGGAACCTACCGCTGTGTACTGTATGTAGCTGAGGCTACATGCAGTACATATAGTGCTTAGAGCTGCTGTAGCACTTGGTGAAGGGAATAATAGTTGGTTTGCACCAGCTTGGTCCAAACAAACTATTTCAAGTCACAGAAAAACTGGAGATCCGATTTAATCATTAAATGGAAACAAGGCTCCTCTGAGTTGTCTTTACAGGTGAGATCCCCTACCAGTCTGAGCTTCTCTATTGTCTCCTCTCTTTATGCTCCTACCTCTTTTCAACCCTTTCTTTTCTTCTTTTTCTATGTCTCGTTTTTATTACCTACCTAGCCCATTTACCTAGCTACCCGGATTTATCCATCCCTTGTCGCATATCTGGACTTCCCTACGGCCATATGCTTTCTTGGAATATTTTTCCTTTCTCCGATCCAATACCCCCCCTCCCCCCAAGACCGCATGGGGTTTGTAAGGTGGAGTCTGGCATCTGGCAGCAGCATTCATGATGGACTGAAGAGGGGATAGCCTATTTCAGGGATATGCAATTAGCGGACCTCCAGCTGTTGCAAAACTACAAGTCCCATCATGCCTCCGTCTCTGGGTGTCATGCTTGTGGCTGTCAGTCTTGCTATGCCTCATGAGACTTGTAGTTCTGCAACAGCTGGAGGTCTGCTAATTGCATATCCCTGGCCTATTTAAAAGTTATCCAATGAGGAGGGAGTTGCAGTAGTCAAGGCGAGAGATAACCAGGGATTGCATTAGGAGCTTTGTGTTGTCAATGGTTAGGTGAGGGTTATACTTTGGAGATTTTGCGGTGGTCGAGGTGGCAAGCTTTGAAAAGTGATTTGGATGTGGGAATAATAGGAGAGTTCAGAGTCCAGGATAACATCTGGCATGCAGGGATGGGTTTGATTGTTGTGCCATTGATCTTGACAGAGAAGTCAGAGGAAGGGATCCGTGGGGGAGGAAATATGAGCTCGGTTTTGGACAGGTTGAGTTTGAGAAAGTGGTGTGACATTCAGACTGATATGTCACACCATGGTAAATTAGTGATGTGTGAGGTGACTGATGTGAGCATGAGCGGTAGAGAGAGAGAGAGATTTGGTTGTCTTCTGCTTAGAAATGATATTGAAAGCCATGTGAGACTATCCGCTGACCCAGAGAGGGGAAGTAGATGGAGAATTGGAGAGGTTCAAGAACAGAACCTTGGGGTGCTCCAATAGAGAAAGGGAGAGGAGGAAGTAGAATTGCAAGTGACACTGAAGCTGTGGTGGGATGGATATGCATGATGAAAGCCAGCAAAGAGCACAGCCATGGATTGGAGACCAAAGAAGTAAAGTTGTTTTTTTCTTTTTTTTTTTTTTGATGAGGTGGTCAACCGTGTCAAAGCAGCCGAAAGGTCCAGAAGTAGGAATACAGAATAGTGTCTATTAAACTTTGCTGTTCGTTTTTATGAGTTTTAGGAGAGCAGTTTCTGTGAAGTGTTTGAGGGCAAAATCCAGACTAAAGGGGATCAAGGAGGTTATTCTTAATGAGGCAGTCACATAGATGGTTGTAGACCAGGAGTTTAAGGAGTTTGGAGGAAAAGGGTAGAAAAGAGATGGGGTTTAGGTTGTTAAGATTGGTGGGGTCAAGGGAGGGCTTTTTAAGTAACGGGTGATTAGTGCATGTATTAGAGTTGGGGAAGATGCCAGAAGAGGGAGAGAGTCAAGATGTGGGTTAGAGGGCAACTTTAGCAACTTTGTCTATAGTAGCAGGGTTGAATAAGGGAAGTGTTTGATTGTACCTATGTGATGTATGGAGTGGAAAAACTGCGCTAGAACCCAAATAGAACAATGTGCAAGCTGCCAGCACTCAGACGAGGTGAAAAATGTAAATAAAATAGTGCGGCGCTAAACCAAAAAGTAACGGGTAATATCACTTGATGAGATGTGACAACCAAACATTCAATGATCAATCCCAATAGTGTGAGACTAGATGTGAATATAATGAAAATCACAATAAAGTGTATATATGATAAGCACTTCTTTGTGGAGGAAGTCTGCACAACCTTAATAGTGAAATAAACATAAATGGATAATGTGAAATCCATAAAATGAAAAAATAAGTGATATAAAGAAAAAAGGTCCATATAGCATAAACAAGACCAAAAAACCCTGTGTGAGCTGGAAATGAATCCACTCAAATAGTCCAAAATGAGTGGATCTCTAACATAGATGAATGAACTAAAATGGAAACAAGTCCATGTGTCTTGAACACACTCTATATTTATCTTCCCACAGAGGTGACGAAAACAATGTTGACTGTAGAAACACTTGAAGTAATAAACTGGATGGGGTACTCTTACCGCAAACGGTGGACTCATCTGTCATATGATAGTGAGTCAGATAGGCTTGAGGTCTCAGTGACCGGGAACAATGGAACAAGATGCCATGGACGTCTCAACCAATCTTGAAAGGGAAATCCAGTGGATAGAGATGCAGGTGCAACACTTCTCCAGCATACAAGCTCCAAATGAACAAAGGTGGAAAAAATAGAAACAAAGGGGAAACTCCCAATGGTGCAGGTCAATAAAACCGTGACAGGGTTTATTAAATAAAATTGTCATACAAAAGCTGACAATGCATTAAAAAGTGATCACAAAAATAAGAGCAATGTGGGGTGCAGTATGCAAGCCCGACGCGTTTTGACTGAAAAGTCTTCAACAGGGGCATATTCCTGCACCCCCCACATTGCCAACATTTATAAGTTATGAAGGGATCTGTCCCACCCATGAGAGGTGGAGTCAGAACCGGAAATGACATCAAAATCACAACAACTAAAGGAAAAAATATACAATACAAATATACATACTTCCATACAAATATCTGCCAACATATAATATTCCCAATCATAGTATAACGTATAATGATTAGTATGAACAAGAATAGCTCACTATTTGCACTTCAAGCCTCTCAGTCAGTTATACACTAGACCTATCACAGTTCTGAAAAAATTCAAAACCATCCCGCCAAAATGCCAACTGAGAGGCTTCAAGTGCAAATAGTGAGCTATTCTTGTTCATACTAATCATTATACGTTATACTATGATTGGGTATATTATATGTTGGCAGATATCTGTATGGAAGTATGTATATTTGTATTGTATATTTTTTCCTTTAGTTGTTGTGATTTTGGGGATTTTGATGTCATTTCCGGTTCTGACTCCGCCTCTCATGGGTGGGACAGATCTCTTCATAACTTATAAATGTTGGCAATGTGGGGGGTGCAAGAATATGCCCCTGTTGAAGACTTTTCAGTCAAAATGTGTCGGGCTTGCATACTGCACCCCACATTGCTCTTATTTTTGTGATCACTTTTTAATGCATTGTCAGCTTTTGTAGGACAATTTTATTTAATAAACCCTGTCACGGTTTTATTGACCTGCACCGTTGGGAGTTTCCTCTTTGTTTCTATTTTTTTCACCTTTTGTTCGTTTGGAACTTGTATGCTGGAGAAGTGTTGCACCTGCATCTCTATCCACTGGATTTCCCTTTCAAGATTGGTTGAGACGTCCATGGCATCTTGTTCTATTGTTCCCGGTCGCTGAGACCTCAAGCCTATCCGACTCACTATCATATGACAGATGAGTCCACCGTTTGCGGTAAGAGTACCCTATCCAGTTTATTACTTCAAGTGTTTCTACAGTCAACATTTTGTTTTCGTCACCTCTGTGGGAAGATAAATATAGAGTGTTCAAGACACATGGACTTGTTTCCATTTTAGTTCATTCATCTATGTTAGTGACTCACTCATTTTGGACTATTTGAGTTGATTCATTTCCAGCTCGCACAGGTTTTTTTTGTCTTGTTTATGCTATATGGACCTTTTTTTCTTTATATCACTTTTTTTCATTTTATGGATTTCACATTGTCCATTTATGTTTATTTCACTATTAAGGTCGTGCAGACTTCCTCCACATAGAAGTACTTATCATATATACACTTTATTGTGCTTTTCATTATATTCACATCTAGTCTCACAATATTGGGATTTATCATTGAATGTTTGGTTGTCACAACTCATTGAGTGATATTACCCGTTACTTTTTGGTTTAGCGCCGCACTATTGATTGTACCTATGGACATGGGGCGAGTGGGAGGGATCTCTGTAGAGTGGAGATTTCATCACAGATTTAACCTTTCTTATATTTTAAGTGATTGGTGATCTCCTGGACAGTGAGTGAGTTAGTTGGTGGCGGACAAAGTAGAGAGTTAAAGGTAGAGAAGAGTTGATGTGGACTTGATAATGTGGTAATATATAAGTGAAAAAATATTTCTGCTTGGCATTGTGGAGGCAAGAATTGTGTTTTTGGAGGGCAGATTTATATTGGTTGAAGTCTGAGACTTGGGAGTTGATTTACTAAAGGCAATTCCACTGTGCACTATAATTGCACTGCAAGTGCACTTGGAAGTGCAGTCGCTGTAGATCTGAGGGAAGCGCTGCTGATTTCTATCATGTGCAAACAAAAATGCTGTTTTCTCTTGCCGTCCATGGACTGACACAGCCTCTTAATATTTGACAAGAGGGTTTATGTCCCTGCTCGCAGGAGAGAACTAGGCAGAATGTTAGATGTTAAAACATACATTCTAAAAACAAGAGCTGAACAGCCCCGCCCAGGGGGCGGCCCCTCCAGACATAACCCACCCACCTGCAGCCAGCAGCCCTCCTTTTTTTTCCTGCCTAGCAGAGGAGAGGACGTGGCTCTCTTCGGAGCCAGTCTCCTGAAGATTTTTTTTTTTTTTTTATTCCTTTTGGAATTTTATTTTTGAGATCTTCTATCAACTGTCGGCTGGGCAACAGGTTGGGTACATTGGATATCCTCGTAGTCTTCCCTGTCCGACCATCGAGCGTGCTGAATCCTTGCTCCGGCGTGTGACATGCCCCATGACTTCAGGGGTGGCCGGTGGGCTTTTATGGTCTGCATAAGATTGAACAGTCCTGCTGTATCTTTCGCGGTGGACTGGGCCGACAGCTACTCAGTACCGAACTGTGATAGGTCTGTCAGGAACACACCAGTAGGTCCTTCCGGGCCAGGTAAGTAGTGTCTCCTGCCTCAGCAGGTGGGTACATGCTGTGTGTTCCCCTGTGTGGGGGATTTTCCCTGTCTCCCCCTTGTTTGTTACTCTGTCACCTTGCTGGCACTGTGCTGTCTGGGGGATCGCTGTCCCGGGGGGGAGGCTCATGGGTATCTCCACTGGGGAATGTTTTTTTTTTATTTTTTTGCTTTGGGCCTGTGCGCCATCCGGCGCCACGTTTTTCTGTGTTTTACACTGGCGCGCATGGTGGCCATTTTGCCGTGGTTCGATATGGCGCAGTTACAATTGCGGCTGGCATTTTCTTGGAGCCGCACACGCGTTTTCTACTGTTTGGCCTCTGTCGCTACTGGAACGCCGCGGTTCTCCTTACATTCTCCTCTCTGCTCATTCGCGCTGTACAGCGCAGCACAGGCAGCGGAACCGAGCGGTCCCCACTGGATCGGTGAGTCCCCTGGGTAACCCAGCACAGCCAGAGGGTGGCCTTTTTTTTGTGCAAAAGTCTCAGAGTGGCAAATTATGGTTCACCTGCTTCCCTATTCATTTCACAACAGGCAGTGCTTCTGCACCTGCAGTCCCTATGGGCCAGTTGTCGGCAGTCCTGGAATCATTTCTTGTCAGGATGGAAGCGGTGTGTGAGCGCACGGGAGCTTTAAAGCGCCCTCTCCCCTCACAATCTTAGTAGGGGAGTGCTCTGTTTCAGATATGGGCCTAGCTACAGCTCAGGACCCTAGCTCTGAATATTTGTATTTTTTTTTTTTTTTGACCAGGACATTCCTTCTGAGGAATGACTCCTGGGTCAGTAAATGACGGGATGCTTGGTAGTGAACTCATTGATGGTGAGACACTCTCAAGCTGGAGATCCTTTGGTGGAGGCAGTCTCCCTTGGTTCATTTAAAGCTTTTCTTTTACACCATTGGCTTGGTGCTGGCTCCTGGAGGGCACAGCACGATTCTCCTCACAGCTTCCTCACATACTGCTTCTAGAGCAGCATGGATAATACAGTGATACACAGTGACCCCCCCCCCCGGTCGGTGCAGCATGGTGGGGGGGACTTTATTCATTTATTTGTATAGTCCCTGTGTAATATCTGTGAGTCTCTGCACCTGTGGTTTCCCGCCATTTCCTGGGGAACGCTCTGACGGGACCACGGTCTGAGGTGTCAGAGGTTGTTTTGTACCTGCAGGTTGGTGCTTGCTTGGGCAGCACATATACGCAGGTTGTGGAACGATACAGAGAAGATTATGCGCCCTCGGCTCCATAGTTTAAACTTGCCCAATATGTTTATACTCAACACTCATTAATGACAGGAATAGTACCACTGGATTGGCGCAGGGCCAATGTGGTGCCTATATTTAAAAAGGGAACAAAGTCTTTAACAAGTAACTATAGACCTGTTAGTTTAACTTCTATAGTTGGGAAGATACTGGAGAGATTAATAAAAGACGAGATAGATGAGTTCTTGCTGGAAAAAAACAATTTAAGCAACAGACAGCATGGATTCATGAAAGACCAAAGTTGTCAGACAAACCTGACTTCTTTTTATGAAGAGGTAAGTAAAACCTTGGACAGAGGGGTGGCGGTGGACGTGGTATACTTGGATTTTGCAAAAGCGTTGGAAATAGTTCCCCACTCACGGCTCATGTGTAAGGTAAAGTCTACAGGATTGGAAATAATAGTTTGTAAATGGATAGAAAACTGGCTAAAAGACAGAATTCAGAGAGTAGTGGTTAATGATTCTTACTCTGAATGGTCTAAGGTTCTCAGTGGTGTACCCCAAGGTTCAGTGCTAAGACCCTTACTTTTTAATATCTGTATAAATGATATTGGGTCTGGGATCAAAAGTAACATTTCTGGCGTTGCAGATGACACCAAGCTATGCAGTGGAATAACGTCCTTACAGGATGTCGCCAATTTACAAACCGACCTCAATGCACTGTCTAATTGGGCGACTATGTGGCAGATGAGGTTTAACCACTTCAATACCATGCACTTATACAGCTTCCTGCCCAAGCCAATTTTGAGCTTTCAGCACTGTCGCAATTTGAATGACAATTGAGCGGTCATGCTACACTGTACCCAAACAAATTTTTTATCATTTTGTTCCCACAAATAGAGCTTTCTTTCGGTGGTATTTGATCGCCTCTGCGATTTTTATTTTTTGCACAACAAATAAAAAAAGAGCGAAAATTTTTACAAAAACTAAGTTTTTCTTTGTTTCTGTTAATTTTTTTTGTAAATAAGTACCTTTTCTACTTCAATGACGGGCACTGATAAGGCGGCACTAAAGGGCACTGATAAGGCGACACTGATGGGCACCAATGAGGTGGCACCAATGAGGTGGCACTGATGAGGTGTCACTGATGGGCACTGATATGTGGCACTGGTATGCGGCACTGATTGGCACTCATAGGTGGCACTGATTGGCACTCATAGGTGACACTGATTGGCACTCATAGGTGGCACTGATGGGCACTCATAGGTGGCACTGATGGGCACTTATAGGCGGCACTGATGGGCACTTATGGGTGGCACTGATAGGTGGCATGGACGGGCACTGATAGGTGGGCACAGATTGGCACGGATGAGCACTGATGGGTGGCACTGATGGACACTAGTAGGTGGCATTGGTGGCACTGGTGCCCAGCAATGCCAGCCACCACACATTGTGAAAGTGCCAGTCAGTGCCCATTTGTGGGCACTGATTGGCATATTTTTTTAAATGTTTTTATTTTATTTTTATTTTTTTACTACATGTGGATGGCCATGGGGGCCATCCACATGATTGGGGCTTCCCTGGTGGTCCTGGGGGGCTTCCCTGGTGGTCTAGTGTGGGTATCCGAGGGGGGGGCTGCGCTTATAAACAATCAGCGCAAACCCCCCCTGTCAGGAGAGCCGCCGATCGGCTCTCCTCTACTCGCGTCTGTCAGACGCGAGTGAGGAAGAGCCGATCAACGGCTCTTCCTGTTTACATTGTGATCAGCCGTGATTCGACACGGCTGATCACGTGGTAAAAAGCCTCCGACGGAGGCTTTTTACCAAGATCAGTGTAGCGGTGGGTCAGACTGACCCACCGATCGCCGCGATGCGCGCCCCCCCGGGCGCGCGGCGGCTGTTATCCCGCAGGACGTCATATGACGTCCAGTGTGGATAACTGAACCACTTCCCGGACGTCAATCTGCTATTGACGGGGCGGGAAGTGGTTAATGTTGATAAATGTAAAGTTATGCACTTGGGGGCTAAGAATATGAATGCATCATACATACTAGGGGGAGTACAACTGGGGGGATCCATAGTGGAGAAGGATCTGGGGGTTTTGGTAGATCATAAGCTCAATAATAACATGCAATGCCAAGCTGCGGTTTCCAAAGCGAGCAAAGTCCTTTCTTGTATTAAGAGAGGTATGGACTCCAGAGAGAGCGAGAGATCATTTTGCCCCCTGTTCAAATCATTAGTAAGACCTCATCTGGAATATGCAGTTCAGTTTTGGGCACCAGTTCTCAAAAAGGATATCGGGGAACTAGAGAGTGCAGAGAAGGGCAACCAAACTGATGAGAGGCATGGAGGAGCTGAGCTATGAGGAAAGATTAGAGGAACTGAATTTATTCACTCTTGAGAAGAGAATAAGGGGGGATATGATTAACATGTACAAATATATAAGGGGTCCATATAGTGAACTTGGTGTTGTTATTCACTTTACGGTCAACACAAAAGACAAGGGGGCACGTCTAGAGGAAAAAATATTTCATCTCCAAATACGGAAAGGTTTCTTCACAGTAATGCCGCGTACACACGATCCTTATTCACGGCGGTTAAAAAACCGCTGTGAATAATGTCATTTAAAACGGGGAACCGCTTGTTCCCCACACACGGTCGTTTTTCACGTAATTTTTTCTCGACGAGAAAAACGACCGTCTGTGGGCTCCGCGGCAGTGTTTCCCTATGGGAAACACTGCCGCGGAAAACATGTTGAAAAAAACGACGAGAAAAATTAGAACATGTTCTAATTTTTCTCGTCGTTTTTAATGCCGTTTTTCTCGTCTAAAAAAATGACAGCCCACAGACTATCGTTTTTCTCGTCGAATGGGAAAAATTTCGTTTTTTCGACGAGAAAAACGACCGTGTGTACGCGGCATTAGAGCGGTGAAAATGTGGAACAGACTCCCTCCTGAGGTGGTTCTGGCCAGCTCGGTAGATTGCTTTTAAGAAAGGCCTGGATACTTTCCTAACTGTACATAATATAACTGAGTACTTACATTTATAGGTAAAGTTTTTTATAGGAATTTTTTCCCCTGCTGTAGCAAATTGGATCATGCTCTGCTGGGGTTTTTTGCCTTCCTCTGGATCAACTGTGGGTATAGAATTGGGTATATGGGATTGTACGATATTTTTTTTTTTTTTTTTATGGTTGAACTGGATGGACTTTTGTCTTTTCTTTTTCGTACATCACGGGACACAGAGCGACTTAGTCATTACTAATGGGTTATATAGATTACCTTCAGGTGCTGGCACTGGCCACTTCCAAACCGGAAGTACCCTCCCCTATATAAGCCCCTCCCATCCGGGAGCACCTCAGTTTTTTGCCAGTGTCTAAGGTGTTGGCCAAAGAGTAACATGTGTTTTCACTGGGCTTGCGTACAGGTTCTTTTGGGCCTTAGTAAGCTGTTCCGGATCCCACCAAAAAAGCTTCATAGCTAAACGGTCGGTACCCCGGCCTTGCAGCAGAAGAGCAAGGTTTTGCCTGTAATGCCTCTCTTAGGAGGGCTGGACCCTGGGATCCAGAGCTCTGGTCATACCCACGACCAAGATGTTGTCTGTGCAGGGTGCTATACAGGTCCAGGGGAGTGGAATCCTTGGGAACCCCGTCCCTGAAGGTTTAATTACAATGCCTGCCGTGATAGGTGAAGTTTGGGCTTCTGTGGACCAAACAGAGTCCTGCGGCGGGGAACAGTTAAGTGGGGGCCCCCAGGAACTTGGTTCTATTGGGGGACCCCCAAGCCTAATTTGTCTTTATGTCTGTTACCTAACGGTATTCCCGCTAATATCTGTGTATGCCTGTAACTACTGAAAATGTAAAATTTTAATAGTAGTCAAGAAAAAAAAAAAAAAAGAGAGGACCGCGGTACCTGTGTTAAACCACTAGAGGCCGCTGTAGTCATTTTTCTTGTCATGTGGATCTTTGGTTTTCTCAAGTCAAAAGATCCAGGCAGTTGGTAAGTTTCTCTGTGGGAATCCACTTCCTCTGCCCTGTTGCTGCGCTCATCCACCGCACAGGCCCTCCGGCAAAAAGGGCCCTGGCTCCTAGTCCCTGTTTGATTTCGAAAAGGGCGCCGCGGGCGCGTGCACGCGCCTCCTATGAAAAAAAAGGGGCGGGGCGGGTGGATGACGCTCGATGCGTGCTTCTGCGCATGTGCAGGCGTCCCAGCTTGTATAAAGACACAGTACAAGTGTCAGCTGGATGCAAACAGAGCTAGCAACAAACAGTGGCACACAGAGGCGGTTGATGCAGGCATCCCCAACGAAAGGCACTTTAGTGGACACCAGATGGTATATAGCAGCAACTGTGTTAGACTATTACCAGCAAAATTGGTGTATGACGACGGGAATACCTCAGCTTTGTGCTTAAAGGATATGTCGTCCAGACGCTCCGGAAATAGGTCTTCCAGGAAGCCAAAGGGGTCTCCATCGGGCTCTGAGGATATTGGGCATGCTTGTACTGCACCAATCTCCCCTGAGAATTCAGAGGTCAGTAGCCGTAGAAACCCCGCAGGAGTGCCTGGTGCTGCGGCTGTCCCCAGTCCACCTGCTCCTGTATATATAACAGAGGAGGTTTTATCCTCAACTCTGGGAGGATTGGAAGAGAGATTAACAGCATTGATCGCTGCTTCCCTGTCACAGGGAAAGCGCGTCCGATCTCCGTCTCCTCCTTCAGAGTGCCTGTTAGTGGAGGAACAGCCCCACACAGGGATCGACCTACCTGAAGGGGATCAGGATGAGGTTGATTCAGTTATGGAGGAATCAACAGTGGAAGAACCTTTCTCAGCATCTTAGGCTGAAAGATTATGGGTTCAGTCTCTGACTAACATGGTCCGATCAGCATTTAAAATGCCTCTGGCGGAACCACCATCCACTATGGTTTCCTCGCTGGGGTCGCTAAAAGCTCCCCAGGCTGTCTGTTCCTTCCCAATCCACCCTTTATTGGAAGGGCTTATTTACCAGGATTGGGAGCATCCTGATAAAATATTTGCTCCCCCCAAGAGATTTCCGGTGATCTATCCCATGGAGGATAAGTTCATAAAAAAATGGAGGGTCCCTACAGTGGACGCAGCCATCTCTTCTGTGAACAAATCACTGACATGTCCAGTAGATAATGTTCCAATGTTCAAAGACCCAATAGATAAAAAATTGGAGTCTTTACTAAAATCTGCTTTCTCTACAGCAAGCATGGTGACGCAACCTGCGGTAGCAGCGATTGGAGTCTGCCAAGCAGTGAAAGATCAGTTGAAACAAGTCTTAAGGGACTTACCAGATCAGCAGGCTCTTGCCCTAGCTGACCTGCCTAGAGCCTTGTGTTTTGCGGTGGACGCCATAAAGGATACAATCCAACAGGCCTCCCGCTTTACGCTGTCTATAGTACATATGCGTAGGCTTCTGTGGCTCAAAAACTGGTCTGCTGAAGCTCCCTGTAAGAAACTGCTGGTTAGCTTCCCATTTCATGGAGAACGCTTATTTGGAGAAGATCTGAACAAATATATCCAGAAAATTTCTGCCGGTAAAAGTTCACTCTTACCGGTTAGGAACAAGAGTAGAAGTCCTTCTTTTAAGAGGCCTACTTCTCCAGTCCCGGGCACATCGGCTGTGAAGCAGTTCCGACGGCCTCCGCGGTCAAATTCAGGGGGCAGAAATCAGGGACAATCACAGGGTAACAAGCCCTGGATCAAGAGAGGTACAAAACCTCCCCCCAAGTCATGAAGCGTTGCCCCCACTCAATCGGGTAGGGGGAAGGCTTCAGTTGTTCACAGAGACCTGGCGGGACACCATCAGAGACAGATGGGTGCTCTCCGCAGTAAGTCTGGGATACAAGCTGGAGTTAAAAGGCACTCCTCCTGCCCAATTTATGAAGTCAAACGTGCCAAGAGATCCCCAGAAGAGAGGATCCCTCCTTCTGGCACTAGAACAACTATTGCTCCAAGGTGTAATCATGAAGGTTCCCCTGGAAGAAAGCGGATTCGGGTTTTACTCGAACCTTTTCACAGTCCCCAAACCAAATGGGGACGTGAGGCCCATATTAAATCTAAAAGGGCTAAACAAGTTCCTAAATATCAGGACTTTTCGGATGGAGTCGATCCGATCGGTGGCCACCGCCCTACAAGGGCAGGAATGGTTAGCCTCGATCGACATAAGGGATGCTTATCTGCATATTCCCATCTTTCCGGCCCACCAGAAATTTCTACGCTTTGCAGTAGAAGGGCGCCATTTTCAGTTCAGAGCCTTACCTTTCGGTCTGGCCACAGCACCACGAGTGTTCACAAAAATTCTGGCCCCATTATTGGCCAATCTAAGAACACAAGGTGTAACGATAATGGCATATCTAGACGACCTGCTACTAATAGACCACTCAGTGGAAAAGCTGGAAGTAGCTATTCACAAGACAATCAAGTATCTGGAATATCACGGTTGGATTATCAACCAGGAAAAGTCAGCTCTAAGACCAGTCAAAAGTCTGGAATACTTAGGGCTAAGGCTGGATTCAAATCAGAGAAAGATTTTCTTACCTCCAGAGAAGGTGTCGTCTTTAAAAGATTTGACCCACTTAGTGGGTACAAAAAGAAAACCATCCATACGCCTGTGCATGTGTCTGCTGGGAAAAATGGTGGCTTCATTCGAAGCGGTACCCTACGGTCAATTCCATTCAAGGAATTTGCAAAGGGCCATACTGTCAGCCTGGAACAAAAAAGTTCAGGCTTTAGACTTACCAATGTCCCTGTCCCCTTCCGTTCGCAAGAGCCTCCATTGGTGGTTGGTGCCCCAGAATCTGGAAAAAGGAAAACCCTTCAGTCCGGTTTCTTGGAAGGTGGTCACTACAGATGCCAGCCTCATAGGCTGGGGGGCAGTACTGGAGCAATGGTCTCTCCAGGGCAAGTGGTCAGAAGCAGAAAAGGCCCTGCCCATCAATCTCTTAGAGATACGAGCAGCCCGGTATGCCCTAGTAGCATGGACATCCAAAGTCCAAGGGTCCCCTGTCAGAATTCAATCAGACAATGCCACAGCAGTGGCATATATCAATCACCAGGGTGGCACCAGGAGTCATGCAGCCCAGAGGGAAGCAAATTGCATCCTGGAGTGGGCAGAAAAATATGTCCCAGCCATATCCGCGGTTTTCATCCCAGGAGTGGAAAATTGGAGAGCGGACTTTTTAAGTCGCCAACAATTATGCCCGGGGGAATGGTCTCTTCACCCCGAGGTTTTCCAGGCAATATGCCAGCGGTGGGGAACACCGGATGTAGATTTGCTAGCATCCAGATTCAACGCAAAGGTGGACAGATTTGTGTCTCGCACAAGAGATCCCCTAGCTTGCGGCTCGGATGCCCTAGTGTTCCCTTGGGATCAGTTTAAGCTGATATATGCATTCCCACCGCCACAATTGTTACCGCGATTACTCCGCAGAATCGGGGTAGAAAAGAAACCAGTGATTCTGGTGGCTCCAGCGTGGCCCCGAAGGGCATGGTACGCGGAGATTGTAAAAATGTCAGTGAGGAGTCCTTGGACCCTCCCACATCGTCCGGACCTGCTGTCGCAAGGACCGATATACCACCCTTCCTTACCAGCCCTAGGTTTGACGGCCTGGCTATTGAAGCCCACATTCTGAAAAAGAGAGGGCTCTCTAATTCTGTGGTATCTACCATGATCAATGCCAGGAAGCCGGTATCCAGGCAGATCTATTATAGGATCTGGAAGGCGTACATTACGTGGTGTGAGGCCAAGAAATGGCATCCACGTAAGTACGTGATAGGTAGGATTTTGGACTTCCTACAGTGGGCTGTAGATAGGAAGCTGGCCTTGAGTACTATCAAGGGTCAGATTTCGGCCTTGTCAATATTTTTTCAAAGGCCCTTGGCTTCGCATTCACTAGTCAAAGCTTTCATACAAGGAGTGATGCGTATTAGCCCTCCGGTTAGTATTCCCATATGTCCATGGGACTTAAACCTGGTTCTGTCGGTTCTACAGAAACAACCGTTTGAACCATTGCAACACATTTCCTTGGTTCTTCTCACCAGGAAATTGATTTTCTTAGTAGCCATTTGTTCGGCTAAAAGAGTATCGGAATTAGCCGCCTTGTCCTGTAGGGAGCCATATCTGGTTGTCCATAAGGACAGAGTAGTATTACGTCCTCATCCAGCCTTTCTTCCCAAGGTGGTATCGAGGTTTCATTTGAACCAAGATGTGGTTCTTCCTTCTTTTTTCCCCAAACCTAGCTCGGTAGAGGAAAAGTTATTACATTCTTTGGATGTAGTAAGAGCAGTTAAAGCTTATCTAAAAGCCACTGCTCAGATTCGCAGAACGGATACTTTGTTTATTCTGCCGGAAGGCCCTAGAAAGGGTCAGGCAGCATCAAAATCTACTTTAGCCAAGTGGATTCGACAGGTCATAATACAAGCCTATGGCTTGAGAAAGAGACCGCCTCCGTTCAAAGTTAGGGCGCACGCCACAAGAGCAGTTGGAACTTCATGGGCAGTGCATCACCAGGCCTCCCTGGCTCAAGTATGTAAGGCCGCAACATGGTCTTCAGTACACACGTTTACTAGATTCTACCAGGTAGACGTTAGAAGTCAGGAGGATGTCGCCTTTGGGCGCAGTGTGTTGCAGGCCGCAAAAGATCCTCATGCCAGATGGCGCCCAGCTTATGTATCCCTCCCCTCATTTGGCATTGCTTTGGGACGTCCCATTAGTAATGACTAAGTCGCTCTGTGTCCCGTGATGTACGAAAAAGAAAGGGATTTTTATAACGGCTTACCTGTAAAATCCTTTTCTTGGAGTACATCACGGGACACAGAGCTCCCACCCCTCTTTTTGGGACACTTATTGCTTTGCTACAAAACTGAGGTGCTCCCGGATGGGAGGGGCTTATATAGGGGAGGGTACTTCCGGTTTGGAAGTGGCCAGTGCCAGCACCTGAAGGTAATCTATATAACCCATTAGTAATGACTAAGTCGCTCTGTGTCCCGTGATGTACTCCAAGAAAAGGATTTTACAGGTAAGCTGGTATAAAAAATCCCTTTTTTTCAACCTGACTAACTATGTAACACTAGATACATTCACAGTGTATGTATTATTGCTCTCTGTGTCTGCGTGGGTTTTCTCCCAAGTTCCAATGGTGCCATACACAGTATAAACACAGTATAAACGTACACAATATGTTTTATACACGACACTAAATACATTCACAGTATATATATATGTATGTATTATACTCTCTGGGTACTCCAGTTTCCTCCCTCGCCCCAACGGTATGTGCGCCTTTTGGGCTATGCACAGCATTAAACATGTTCAAAATGTTTATCACACATACTATAATGCCTACACGGTACGTGTATGCAGTTTGCGTGGGGTTCCTCCGGGTACTCCAGCTTCTTCCCACGCTCCAATGGTATGCGCGCTTTCGGCGTTATGCACAGCATAAACATGTGCAATATGTTTATACACGACACTAAATACATTCACAGTATATGTATGTATTATACTCCCTGGGTCTGCGTGGGTTTTCTCCGGGTACTCCGGTTTCCTCCCACGTTCCAATGGTATGCGTGCCTTCGGCGCTATGCACAACATAAACGTGTTCAAAATGTTTATCACACATACTGTAATACCTACACGGTATGTGTATGCAGTCTGCGTGGGTTTCCTCCCATGCTCCAATGGTATGCGTGCTTTCTGTGCGCGCTTTCGTCGCTATGCACAGCATAAACATGTGAAATATGTTTATTCACATACTAACATACCTACATGGTTTGTGTTTGCAGTCTGCGTGGGTTTCCTCTGGGTTCTCCGGTTTCCTCCCACGCCCCAATGATCGCGTCTTCGTCGCTTTGCACAGTATAAACGTGTTCAATATGTTTATTCACACATACTAAACTACATACACAGTATGTAGTTGTACTATGCTCTCTGTGGAGGGGGTTTTCTTCCACGCTCCAATTGCGCGTTTGACGCAATACACGGTATAAACTATGTGTTTGTACATTCAGCACTTATCAATGAAGTAGCTGCTGGAAGGTGTTGGTCCATTTTTTGGGTCACACTCGACCCACTCTATATTAAAGAGGCGTGCCGACTCTTCATGGATGGGGACTGGGTTTTTCGCAAAGGTCCTTTTGATCCTTCAACGCACGTTATTCATTGTAGAGCATTGTCATAAGGATATGTGTTTTTTCCCTGTGAAGTTGAATCCCTGGTATCAGGGGTACCACTTTCCAGAAGCGATGGCTTGGACTGTGTTCGCCATGCTGAGGTCAACGTTGCGCCCGTTGGTGGCTGCGTCTCTGGTAGAGGTCGACCGATATGGGTTTTTCTCTGGCCGATGCCGATATTTAGAAATTGGGGCGGCCGATGGCCGATTTTTGTGGCCGATATTTTAGGCCGATTTAAAAAAAAAAAAAAAAAACTCACCCACTCAACTCCTTGCTTACTCCTTTCACTCTAGCACACCCTTGATGTCCTCAGTACAGATGGCACTAGTTGGACCTGGCAGGTGGCACTGGTTTGGAACTGACAGATGGCACTGGCAGGTGGCACTGGTTTGGAACTGTCAGATGGCACTGGTTTGGAACTGTCAGATGGCACTGGTTTGGAACTGACAGATGGCACTGGCAGGTGGAACTGACAGATGGCACTGGCAGGTGGCACTGGTTTGGAACTGTCAGATGGCACTGGTTGGCATTGGCAGGTGGCACTGGTTTGGAACTGACAGATGGCACTATTGGCACTGGCAGGTGGCACTGGTTTGGAACTGCCAGATGGCATTGGCACTAGCAGGTGCACTGGTTTGGAACTGACAGATGGCACTAGTTTGGGACAGATGGCACTGGCAATTGGCACTGGCTGGCAGGGGCGGGTGGCAGGGGCGGGTGGCACTGGCTGGCAGGGGCGGGTGGCAGTGGTGGGTGGCACTGAGAGATGGCACTGATTGGCGGTGACACTGGCAGGTTTCACACTAAGCCGAGTGTAACTGTAACCAGTGCTGGGACAAGGTCATCCAGTGCCCAGGGCAAAGTGCGCCCCCTCGGGTTTCACACTGGTGCGCTTTGGTTTGACCACAGTGCGATTGTATGTGTGATTTACTTGCAGTTGTAGGTGTGCTCCTGATGAATTCTAGTGGACTGTGTGTTTTCTGATTGCGCATCAAAAGATGCAGCACGCAAGACTGTAATTTGCTTTCGTGAAAACAGACAGTCTAATAGAATTGAATGGGAGCGCACCTAAAACTCTGGGTAAACTGAATATACAAATCGCACTGTGGCCAGACCACAGCACACCAGTGTGAACCTACTATTAGCCCCCCGTTCTCATTGACTGTGGCTTTGAAATTGTGCGACTTAACCTGAAATCGCACAATTTCAGAGCTGCATCTCAGTGCGACTTTGGGTTGTGACTTTGAAGACATCTGTGTGGTTATTGAAGTCACACCCTAAATAGCAAAAGTAGTGCATGTACTACTTTTTCAAATTTATGCAGCAACTCAAAGTCAGTGTCGCATTGATTTGAACAGTGCCTTGCCGGCAATAGGATGTGACTTGTCAAATTGCTACAATGTGAAGGGGGAGGGGGGGGAGGTTAAGATATTATAAAAGAGAGAATGGTGAGGAGGTTGGGGTGGTAAATGTATGTGCTAATGTCTTTATTAGTGACAGAATGCAGGGAATGTGCTAGGCTGCATGGTGGGGACAGGACAATTATGAGAGCTAAAAGCAAACTGGGATGGAAAGGGTGTAAGATCTGTGTGTGTGGAACTCTGAGCTGAGACAGGACAGGAGGCAGCATAAGTGTAGTGAAGATTTATGGAGAGGACAGCAGATAAGATACGGGAAAAATTAACTAGGCATGGGAGCGGGGATTGGTGCTGACTTACTGTGTGATCATGCAGCAAGGCAGAGAGATAAGTGCAGACGGGAGGAGCTTCCACTGACACTCAATGACTGGGCAAAGCTTTTGTACCAGGCAGTGGAGGTGCTTCCTCTATCAGTCGACCAGCAGGTGCACTGCAACTGCTTTAGCCTTTAGGGTCTCTGTGTCTGGGGTGGTTTTGCGCCACCTGAAAAGGCTGATAAACTGGTCCACTGACCGAGTTTCTACGGAAGCTCTGACAGATTTGCCTTTCTTTGGCTAACAGTAGATGCGCCCCGTAAGCTGGGACCTTCCTTCTCCAATATATTGCAGTGTTTCGTTGGGGTTGACATACGTTTACATTCCAGGGGAATGGTCCTTGCATCCGGAGGGGTTTCATCTCCTTTACCAGAGGGGGGGCACACCAGATGTGGACCTTCTGGCCTCTCTACTCACTCGCAAGGTGTCGAGATTCGTGGCCTGGTCCAGGGATCCCTGGGCAGGCGCGTTGGTGGCCCCGTGGGGTCGGTATCGGCCTATCCTCCCTTTCCGGTTACGGTGCATTCCTCCAGGGCAATTGGTGCTTTCTGGGCTTTCCGACATCAAACGTCAGTTGCACAAGTGTGTCCTCCGAACTGAGGGCTGCTGGATGCCGGTGGGTGGGTTATGTCTGAAGGGACCGCCCCCTGGGCGGGGCTGTTCAGCTCTGGTTTTTAGAATGTATGTTGTAACATCTAACATTCTGCCTAGTTCTCTCCTGCAAGCAGCGACATAAACCCACTTGTCAAATATTAAGAGGCTGTGTCAGTCCATGAACGTCAGAGAAACTGATTTTACGGTGAGTACAAAAATCCTATTTTTTATTTTCCTTGCATGTCCAGCTCAGATCTACAGGGACTGCAATTCCAAGTGCACATTAGATTTGCCTTTAGTAAATAAACCGCCTAGTCTTGCGCCACAGGCGCTCAAGAGCACGGCTACGTTTTTTGAGACTTCTGGTGTCATCTGTTTTCCAGGGTTGTAGGGGTCGGGGCCTGAATCTGTAGTGAGGCAGGCAAATTCATCCAGGGTGGAGGACAGGGATCTATTGTAGACAGAAGTGGCTAGATTGCGGCAGGACAGGAGTGAAATTTTGTCAGAGGTGGTCAGTTGAAGAATACAGAAGAGAAGGGTTAAAGTGACAAAGGTTTCTACATGTAATTGTTAGGCGGTTGGAGGAAGAAGTGGTGGAAGACAGGGAGAGAGTGAAACTAATTAATAAGGTTATGATCAGAGAGAGGAGATTGTTTGAGAGGTTGCATTGAGTGCATAGGAAGGCGAATACAAGGTTGAGGGTGTTTCCATCAGAGTGCGTAGAAGCCTGTACCAATTGCTTCAGGCCAAATGAGGTTAGACTAAAATTTAGAAGTAGCAGGAGTTGTTAGTATTAACAGGGATGTTGAAGTCGCCGAGTATGATTGTGGGAATTTCAGAAGAGAGAAAGTAGGGTAGCCAGGCAGAGAAGTCATCAAAGAGTTTATACCGGTCCTGGGGGCCAGGATCAAGTAACTTTGATACCACTCCAGGGGTGCGGAAGGCCACAGCAATTAAGGAAAATGGACGTATACAGTGAGCTTCAAATGATGAAATGGACAGAGGGAGTAGAGTGAAGAATCTGGAAGGTTCTGTGTGGGGCTAGGATTCCCACTCCACCTCACTAGGTCTAGGGGAGTGAGACCAGAGAAAGCCATCATGGGAGAGGTAAGTGGGAGAAGCGGTGTCGTATTTATGAAGGCAGGTTTTGGTGACCGCAAGTAGATTAAAGGAGTTAGTGACAAAGTGGCCATGAACAGAGGTGAGCTTGTTGCAGACATGAGCGGGCATTCCAGAGGGCACAGAATAGGAGTCTGGTTTTGGGAAGAAGAGGAATGGAAGTTAAATTGTGTAGACTGCGGCTGTTGCCAGAGGGCACTGAGTGATGGGTGCATTGGGTTAGGGCTGGGAAAACAATCGATTTTAATCTTGAATCGAGTTTTGAGCTCAAATCGATTCAGTTTTGAAGAAAATCGATTTTTTTAGATTTTTTTTTTTTTGGGGAAAAAAAAAATTTTTTTTTTTTCATTTTTTTTTCCCCTTCAAAGTTTCCGTAGCAGGACTGCAGGGGGCGTATCCGGAATGGCACTGGGCAGCGTTACCCCAATTACATCTACTCGCTGCAGCCGCCCTCTGCCTACCTGATCAGCGTGTCATGCAGACAGACGGCGGCCATTGCAGTGTTCAAAAGCCGCGCCTCCCAAGTCCTCGTCGTCTGTGATAGGCGGAACACTCAATTTCACAGCAGGCAGTATTCACCCTTTCACGGACATCCTCTCATCCTCGTCTGTGTTATGAGGATGACCATGATAGGCGGAACACTGAATGCTGGGAAATTGAGTGTTCCGCCTATCACAGACGAGGAGGAGGCGCGGCTTTTGAATACTGGAATGGCCACCGGTGTAGCAGTAAAATCCGTATACCATGAAAATCTGCATCAGGTACGGGCACAGTGATTGAAGCATGGGCACAGTGAGACACGGGCACAGTGAGACAAGGGTACAGTGAGGCATGGACACAGTTCAATTCAACTAAGAGTAACCTCAGGATTTTTTGTTGTTTTATTAGCTAAATCCAAATACAGTATTAATAATTTGGATGTTTAACAAGCTTTGTTGCACACTGCAAAAAACAACAAAAGGTCACAAGCGCTAAATTGGTGGATAAAGAAAAAAATATAATGGATGATAATAATAATAATAAGAAAAAAATCCCAAATATTTTGGGAAGTACAAAGTATCCAAAAGGGGGAAAAAATAGGATCCAGCGCAGCAAGAAAAAATCCGTACCCAGAAGTACAAAATACACAACATGCACACAAAATAATGTATGTTCCATGAGCGCTGGATTATAAACTATTGAAAACTCTTGAAGAATTGATAAAAAAGCTTAGTCCATTTATCACAATAAAGAGAGGGATCCAATCCCAAATGTGCAGAGGGCAAATGAATCTTAACTCTCCAGTTGCCAGTGGTGACAAACTTGTTAAACTTGCAGTGACATCCGTGGAGCAAGGAGGGGTTAAAAAAGTCAAAACAAAGCCTGTGTCATGATCTCTGTGTGAGCACAGTACCTTGAATGATGGACAACAGGCAGACCAGCGTGTGGAGGGCCCTCCAACCCAAAAGGATGCAGAGCCAGGATCGCAGCAAGGCTGGGACAGAAGGAATCGCACACAGAGTTTCAAGAGTTTTCAATAGTTAATAATGTATGTTCCATGAGCGCTGGATTATATTGTGTGTTTGTTGCACACTGACTTTGCAGTTAGAGAAAGGGTTTGCCTTTGCAATTTTGTTTGTTGATGCACTTTAATATAATTAAAAAAAAAAATCGAATCGTAAATCGAGTTTTCTTTATCGTACACCACGGGACACAGAGCTAGTCATTACATAATGGGTTAAGGGTCACCAGCGGTGATTGGACACTGGCACAACCAATGGAAGACAGTTCCCCTCCATATAACCCCTCCCATCAGGGAAGTACCTCAGTTTTTTCGCCAGTGTCGAAAGGTGTTGGACGCGTTAGGAGGTGCTAAAGGAAAGCTCTACCAAAGAGACCCTCTGGGGGTAAAAGAGCTATGCTTTCGGATCCATCCAAGACGCCTACAAATGAGCTGAATCTGGATGGGATCCGGGCCTCATCCATGAGGCGTCGCCTGTAATGTCTCTCTTCGGAGGACTGGGCTCTAAGATCCAGCACTTTCGCTATTTCGCTATAAAGTCCTGGTAAGAGTCTTGTACAAGGCCCAGGGGAGAGGTATCCTTTAAATAGGAACCCATATCCCTGAAGGTTGGCACACATAGCCCACCGTGAAGGGTGAAGTTTGGTATCTGTCTGAAATCTTTCAGCAGAAAAACCTGCGGCGTGGATAAGGTGAGATTAGAAGGTCCATAACTAGGTTGGGACCTTTTTCAAAAAGTGGATGTCTTCTTTTTTTCCACCACTGGGGGGAGTAAAGAGCTGAATATACTCACCTCACTCTGTTCAGTGTCGGCTTCGGCGAAGTACACTGCTCATCACCTCCGCTGCTGAGCTTGCTGGGGCACCCCGATCCTCCTTTCGGTGGCCGACCAGACACCTGCAGATGCAGGTAAGTGGGAACAAGGGCTGATGAGAGTCCTCTCTCACTATGGCCACCGCCATAGCGCTAAGGGCCGCGCGCGCGCGGGAGCGCGCTTTATCGGAGGGGGGCGAAGGCGTGCGCGGGCACGTGGCGCGCGCAGGCACAGAAACGGCGCCAAATTTAAAAGACTGTCAGTGTGAGAAGCACTGCAGCAGCAAGCAAGCTCGTTAGTTCTCTTATTCCTGGCAGAGAAACACAGCAGCTATACAGGGACGTAAGACTCCATGTGGTTGGATTGGGTACTTCCTAGAAGACATCCATGTTATGCATAGTTATGTGTTAAAAGTTGCATACTTAATGTATTTGCTAAACTGAACACGGTAGTATATGCATTTAGGTACCTTGTATTTTGTCTAAACAGTAAGCCTTCCAGGGGAAGTAATACGGACAAAAAGAGATAAGAAAGCACCACCGCCTGAGAGGAGGCTCTAGCTGTGCTGACTCGGTACCTTCCTCTCCTGTGTTGCCAAATGCACCTGTACAGGATGAGCCATTACCTCTGTCAGGTATGGCGGCTTCCCCAGTGAAGCCTGGGCCTGTATATGTCACTGAGGACACTTTATCAGCTGCCCTAAATAATCTGGAGGAAAAAATTGCTACCTTAATCGCTAAGTCCTCTAAAAAGGGACAATAAGCGAAGCAGGTCTCTTCCAGTATTGGACCTCCCTTCAGAAGTACCTGAGGGAGGAGGATGAGGAGGAGGAGGCTACATCAGCAGAGGATGAGGAGCCAGATTTTAAGGTCACAGGTACAATGCTATAGCAGTGCATTTAAGTTAACCTCTGCGGAGGTAACGGAATTACCTGTCTCCTCCCTAGGGTCATTAAGATCCCTGCAAGGTGCATGCTCCTTCCCGGTTCATCCGTTACTAGAGGATCTAATATACGCAAACTGGCAACATCCAGATAAGCGTTTCTCACCTCCAAAAAGGTTTAACATTCTTTATCCTATGGGGGAAATTTTTTTTTTTAAAGAAATGGAGCCTGCCTGCGGTAGTTGCGGCTATTTCTTGTGTAAATAAAAACCTGACATGTCCGGTGGATAATGTACAAGGGTTTAAAAGATCCTTCTGAGAGGAAGTTGAAATCCTCCTTCCTTTGGGCCGGCTCAATTACCCAACCTGCAGTAGCAGCAGTCGGTATGTGTCAGGTCATCAGCCAACAGGTAAAGCAGGGGCTGAAGGAACTGCCTTCAGAGCAGGCTAGAAATTGGGAAAATTTGCCTAAAGCCTTATGCTTCACAGTGGATGCCATGAGAGATTCTATCATACAGGCATCACGCCTTACACTCCAGCTGGTACAGATGCGCAGAGTACTTTGGCTTAAGCATTGGTCAGCGGAGACCCCATGCAAAAAGCTGTTGGCAAGTTCCCGTTCCATGGCGAACGCCTATTTGGGGAAGATTTAGAAAAATATATACAGAAGATCAAGTGGTAAAACGACTTTTACCTGAGAGAAAGAAAAACAAGAGATCTTGCTTTAAACGCTCTCTCCCCAGCTCCCGGGAAATCTGACTCCAACCAGTGGCGGCGGCCTGTTTTAGCCGCCCACAAAAGCCAAGGGGCAAGCTCAGAAGAACAAGAAGCCGTGGGGTGCAAGAGCTAATAAGCAAGCCCCCAAAGCCTCTCAGTGAAGGGGCGCCCCCGCTCGGCCGAGTGGGAGGAAGGCTTTGTCAGTTCTGAGCGACTTGGTGGTCAGAAATCCAGGACAATTGGGTAGTATCCACAATATCCTCAGGGTACAAACTGGAATTTCGAGAGATCCCATCTTCTCAATTCCGAGGTTCAAGACTCTCCAAGGATCCACAAAAAAAAAAAAAAAGAGAATCCTTCTTCAAAGGTTTGAATCACTTAATGGCTCAAGGGGTAGTTACAGACGTACCCCAAAAAGAGCGAGGTTCAGGTTTTTACTCAAACCTATTTGTGATTCCAAAGCCAAATGGAGATGTCAGACCCATCCTGGATCTAAAATCCCTAAATCGGTTCCTGAACGATCGCCATTTTCGAATGGAAAGATCCGATCCGTGGCCGCCACTTTAAAGGGCGGAAAATTCATGGCGCCCATAGATATCAAGGACGCACATTTACACATACCCATCCTCCCCGCTCACCAAAGATTCCTAAGGTTTGCGGTAGAAGATCGCCACTTTCAATTTGTGGCTCTGCCGTTTGGTGTAGCCACCGCGCCCATAGTATTCACAAAGGTGCTAGCTCCTCTGTTAGCAAACCTAAGAACACGGGGCATTGCGGTAACAGCCTATCTGGACGATCTACTAGTAATAGATCAGTCAAAGGACGGATTGGGTCACGCTGTACACACTACAGTAGGATACCTGGAGCATTTAGGATGGATTATAAATTTACAAAAATCCTCTCTCCAGGCCCAAAGAAGGATAGGGTACCTGGACATGATCATAGATACAGCCCAAAACGGGGTATACCTGCCAGAACCGAAGATACAGTCTCTGAAAGACCTGATCCACAAGGTCAAAGCAAACAAGAGGCCGTCTATTCGCCTTTGCATGAGACTATTGGGAAAGATGGTAGCCTCCTTCGAGGCGGTCCCTTACGCCCAGTTTCATTCGAGACTACTTCAAGGCAATATTTTAGCTTCCTGGAACAGGAAGAGCCAAGCTCTGGATATACCCATGCGCCTGTCCTCACAAGTACGCCACAGCTTCGATTGGTGGCTAGAAGCCAGGAATTTACGGAAGGGAAAGTCCTTCCTCCCAGTGGCCTGGAAGGTGGTATCTAGGGATGCCAGCCTATCGGACTGGGGTGCAGTATTCGAGGAGGCTTCTACCCAGGGAACCTGGGCCAAGACTCAGGGGATCCTGCCCATCAATGTGCTAGAGATCCGGGCGGTATATCTAGCCCTCAAAACCTGGACATACAGGTTACAGGGCTACCCAGTTCGGGTTCAATCCGACAATGCTACTGCAGTAGCTTACATCAATCACCAAGGAGGCACCCGCAGTCGGGCAGCCCAAAGAGAGGTGAACCGGATCCTGGCATGGGCAGAAGAGCATGTACCTTGCCTTTCTGCAATCTTCATTCCAGGGATGGAAAATTGGCAAGCAGACTACCTGAGTCGTCAGCAGCTGCTACCAGGGAGTGGTCTCTTCACCCCGAGATCTTTCAGGCCATATGTCTGAGATGGGGAAACCCAGATGTAGACCTGCTAGCTGCCAGGTTCAACAAGAAATTGGACAACTTTGTGTCCAGAACGAGAGATCCTCTAGCCTACGGGACAGACGCTCTAATAATACAGACGCTCTAATAACTCCATGGAATCAGTTCTCACTGATCTAGGCATTCCCTCCGATCCCTCTTCTACAAAGACTGCTTCGCAGGATCAAGGAGGAGGGAATACCAGTAATCCTAGTGGCCCCAAACTGGCCCAGGAGGCCTTGGTACGCCGAGATTGTAAAAACGGCGATAGGAAGGCCCTGGAAGTTTCCACTCCGACATGACCTGCTGTCACAGGGTCCAGTATTCCACCCTTCCTTACAAAGGCTAAAGTTGACGGCCTGGATGCTGAGACCCACATTTTCAAAAAGAGAGGGGTCTCTGGTCCGGCTCTTTCTACGCTCATTAATGCTAGAAAGCCAGCCTCCAGACTCATCTATCAGAGAGTCTGGAGAGCATACGTTTCCTGGTGTGAATCCAGATGTTGGAATCCTCAGAAGTATGAAATAAGTAGGATTCTTGCTTTTTGCCAGTTAGGAGTGGATATGAAATTAGCCCTTAGCACCATCAAAGGGCAAATATCGGCTCTATCAGTCTTCTTTCAGAGACCATTGGCATCTCACTCCCTAGTTCGGACATTCATTAAGGGGGTACTGAGGATAAATCCTCCAGTTAGGACTCCCTTGTGTCCATGGGATTTGAATTTGGTATTGTCAGTGTTGCAAAAGCAACCTTTTGAACCTATTCGCCATATTCCTTTAATTATATTAAGTAGGAAGTTGGCCTTTCTGATTGCTATAGCTTCTGCTAGGAGAGTATCAGAGCTAGCAGCTCTTTCTTGTAAAGAGCCTTATCTAATTTGGCACAAGGACAAAATCGTACTACGACCCCATCCGGCTTTTCTACCTAAGGTGGTGTCGGCTTTTCACTTGAATCAAGACATTGTTCTGCCTTCCTTTTTTCCAAACCCGCGGACGGCGGGGGAAAAATTATTACACTCTCTAGATCCAGTGAGAGCGATAAAGGTGTATCTGCAAGCAACCGCTCAGATACGTAAAACAGATGTTTTGTTTATTTTACCAGATGGGCCCAAGAAGGGCCAAGCGGTATCAAAATCCACCATTTCCAGGTGGATTAGACAAGTAATTATTCAAGCTTATGGTTTAAAGAACAGGACTCCTCCTTTTCCTGTTAAGGCGCACTCTACCAGGGCGATAGGTGCTTCATGGGCAGTGCACCACCAGGCTTCGATGGCTCAGATCTGTAAAGATGCAACTTGGTCTTCAGTCCATACATTTTCCAAATTCTATCAAATAGATGTGAAAGGACATGAGGATTCCGCCTTTGGGCGAAGTGTGCTGCAGGCAGCAGTATAGGGCTTCTGGTCCGCAAGTGGCCTGTTTTGATCTGTGTCTCCCCCCCTTCATATGAGCATTGCTCTGGGACGTCCCATTATGTAATGACTAGCTCTGTGTCCCGTGGTGTACGATAAAGAAAATAGGATTTTTATAACAGCTTACCTGTAAAATCCTTTTCTTGGAGTACACCACGGGACACAGAGGTCCCCCCCTTCTTATGGGAACCTTACTGCTTTGCTACAAAACTGAGGTACTTCCCTGATGGGAGGGGTTATATGGAGGGGAACTGTCTTCCATTGGTTGTGCCAGTGTCCAATCACCGCTGGTGACCCTTAACCCATTATGTAATGACTAGCTCTGTGTCCCGTGGTGTACTCCAAGAAAAGGATTTTACAGGTAAGCTGTTATAAAAATCCTATTTTTTATAAAAAAATTGCAGATTTTTTTTTGGGGGAAAATCGCCCAGCCCTACATTGGGTACAGTTAAATGGAGGCCCAGGGTTTGGAGAAAAGTCTCCGGAGGTTAGGAGAAGCGGAAAGATGAGGGTGGTAATGAGATTGCGATTTATGAGGGTTTTTTTTTGGCATGTGGGATTAGAATTAGGAGGAGGTGCAGTAATAAGCAGAGAGGGCAGAATTGAGGGTGATATACAGATTGTGGGCTGGAGAGGAGGGGTGAAGCAAAAAGTTTAAGGAGCGAGGATACAACAGTGAACAGGAGAGGTGAGGCATGCATGTTGAAGAGGAAGGAGAGCTGAATGGGGAAAAGGTCACCTGCAGTCTGGTGTTTTTGTAAATGATTTTATTAATGTATCCATGGCAAATTGGCTATGTTATTGAACTCCTCTTTATTGTTTTTGCCATCCTGTTAAAATTTAATAAATATATATTGGTTCCTAGGTAAGTATAATTTAAAAAAAAATACCAAGCTTCTCTTTGATTTACTGTTTGGTGACTACTCCAAATTTGGGATTTCCTTTCACTTCCACAGCACAATTTTTATATAGTATAAATCTCCCCAACAAGAACATGGACAGCATTGAAAGACCTGACATCAGTGTTCTAATCCCTCTTCAATCCAATTTAAACAAGGATTTGCCTTTAGTCAATCTTTAAGCTGTAAAAGTGTATAAGGTTCGTTGGAGTGCAGGCATCCTCTAGCACAGGGAAGGCACTTATTTAGCTTTCAAAACTTTCCCTATGTGTAAAATGCCATTGCCTCTACCGACCATTGCAGAATTGCTGTTTCATAAGGAGACTTATGGTATAAGCTGAACTGGAGGCTATTCGTACATCCTAGATTAGTATCACAGTGATGCTTTTGAAGACTACACAGGTACATTTAGGCACCACAGATTGCCTGTACTTTAGCACTGTTTAGTTAGGCATGTGTAGTTCTGATCAAGTTCATCTGGAATTATTTGGCATTTTATTTCTTTTAAGCTTTTAGTGGCACAGGATAAGGTTCAGTGTTTGCTATATATAAAAGCACATCATTTTATGCCGGTTTTGTTTTTAGTTTTTTTTCTTTTTCTGCACAGTAATTGTATATTTTATATTTTCTTTTAGGCAAGTACGAAAATCCACCCTAAATCCCAATGCTAAGGAGTTCAACCCACGGTCATATGCTCAGGTAATTGCGTTACTTTGCTGTCATGCAGACCCTTGAAAAAGTGCCCATACCCCTTGAAATTTTTCACATTTTGTCATGTTATAGCCAAAAACGTAAATGTATTTTATTGGGATTTTATGTGATAGACCAACACAAATTGGCACATAATTGTGAAGTGGAAGGCAAATGATAAATGGTTTTCAATTTTTTTTTATTTATTTTTTTACAAATATGTGAAAAGTGTGGCGTACATTTGTATTCAGCCCTCTTTACTCTGATACCCCTAACTTAGAATCTAGTGGAACTAATTGCCTTTAGAAGTCACCTAATTGGTAAATGGCATTCATCTGTGTGTAATTTAATCTCGGTATAAATACAGCTGTTCTGTGAAGCCCTCAGAGCTTTGTTGGAAAGCCTTCGTGAACAATGAGCATCATTAAGGCCAAGGAACACACCAGACAGGCCCATGGTAACTCTGGAGGAGCTGCAGAGATCCACAGCTCAGGTGGGAGAATCTGTCCACAGGACAACTGTTAGTCGTGCACTCCACAAATCTGGCCTCTATGGAAGAGTGGCAAGAAGAAAGCCGTTGTTGAAAGAAAGCCATAAGGTGTCCCAATTGCAGATTGCAAAAAGCCATGCGGGGGACACGGCAGCCATGTGGGGGACACGGCAAACGTGGAAGAATGGGGGCTGGTCAGATGAGACCAAATTTTTACTTTTTGGTCTAAAAGCAAAATGCTATGTGTGGCGAAAAAATAACACGGCACATCACCCTAAACACACCTTCCCCCCTGTGAAACATCAGGTTGTGGTGATGCTTTTCTTCAGCAGGGACAGGGAAGTTGGGCGGAGTTGATGGGAAGATGGATGGAGCCAAATACAGGGCAATCTTAGAAGAAAACCTGTTAGTCTGCAAAATGCTTGAGACTGGGGGTGGAGGTTCACCTTCCAGCAGGACAACAACCCTAAACATACAGCCAGAGCTACAATAGAATAGTTTAGATCAAAGCATATTCATGTGTTAGAATTGCCCATTCCAAGTCCAGACCTAAATCCAATTGAGAATCTATGGCAAAACTTGAAAATTGCTGTTCAAGGATGCTTTCCATCTAATCTGACAGAGCTTGAGCTATTTTGTAGAGAAGAATGAGCAAAAATGTCACTCTCTCTATATGTGCAAAGCTGGTAGAGACCTCCCCCAAAAAGACTTGCAGCTGTAATTGCAACGAAAGGTGGTTCTACAAAGTATTGACTCGGGGGCTGAATAAAAATGCACGCCACACTTTTCAGATATTTATTTGTAAAAAAAATTGAAAACCATTTATTATTTTCCTTCCACTTCACAATTATGTGCCTCTTTGTGTTGGTCTATCACATAAAATCCCAATAAAATACATTTTTGTTTGGTTGCAACATGACAAAATGTGGAAAATTTCAAGGGGTATGAATACTTCTTCAAGGCACTGTATACCGATGAGGGATCCTGACACCCTTGTTTCTTATCGTATATGAAGGCTTTTCTTCTAGTGGTATAGATCCCTTTCACACTGAGGGCGTTTTGCAGGCGCTATAGCGCCTGCAATCCGCTCTTAAACTGCTGCTCTATTGTCTCCAGGGGGAAAGCCTGAGGGCTTTCACACTGGAGCGGTGCGCTGGCAGGGTGTCAGGAAAAGTCCTGCCAGCAGCTTCTTTGGAGCAGTGAACTCACCGCTCCTAATGCGCTCCTGCCCATTGAAATCAATGGGCAGCGCCGGCAATACGCCACTGTAGCAGCGCATTGCAGGCGGTTTTAACCTTTTCTCAGCCGATGGGGGGGGGGTTGTTAAAAGCGCCCCGCTAGCGGCCGAAATGAGCCGCAAATCTGACGGTAAAATAGCGGCGTTTTACCGCCGACGCTATGGGCGGCAGCAGTGTGAAAAGGGCTCTTAATAACAAATTGGTAGTTATGGAGAAACATGAAAGGAATTGCCAGTTTTATTTTCTCAGACCTCCTTTATATCGCGTGTGTGCGTGCTGTTTCTTTAGAACATAGTAGGAATCTTATTCCTTAAATTGGTTACTCTTTCGTTCATGGACTGACACAGCTTCCTATTGACAAGTGGGTATTATCTGTTATTTAGGAGTAACTAGGCAGAAAAAACTTGTAAAAAGTGTTGCATCACACCTTCTACAGTACCACCCAGGGGGCGGACCCTCTGGGTATATCCCCTCTCTCTGCATCTCGCAGATCAGTTTTTTTTCTGTCTAGCAAGGAGAAGGACATGGCTCCCTTCGGGCCCATTGGTCCGGGGGGGATTTTTTTCTACATTTTGTTTTCTGTTTCCTGCGATCTTCGATCAACTGCCGACTGAGTTGCAGGCTGGATCCTCGATCCTTGTAGTCCCCCCAGTTTCGGCCATCGAGCGTGTGCCGACCCTAGCTACGCACTGGGTTTTCCACGACATGCCCGTCGCTCTACGGGTGGCCGGTGAGCCTACACTCCAGGGCTTGCATCGGACCGCTCAGCTTCGGCTGACCTTACGGCCGAGTCGCAGTAGCCTGTCTGGTGAGCTCGTGCTCCAGGGCATGCATACGATCGTTCCCTAGGGTTCAATCACAGCATGCCTGGCCGACAGTCACCTCCGTGCGTGGATGATGAGCTGTACGGAATGTCTTCCAGCATGATCCACGCAGGAAAGTAGCTCAGGGAGGAAGGAAGGCAGGGAGAGAGGAAAGAAAGGGGCCACAACCACTTACTTGATCTCTCCAGGGTGACTTGGCTGGACATTCCTGGAGAGATCAAGTAAGTGGTTGTGGCCCCTTTCTTTCCTCTCTCCCTGCCTTCCTTCCTCCCTGGGCTCTGAGCTAAGGTTGCTGGGTGTCACCTGGGGGGCTCCATCTGGAGCGGGGCTGAGCTGTAGCTGTCGTTTAAAAAAATGTAATTTCTCAAGACGTCTTCCAGGACGGCACAATGAGAGATGACTAGTCCACCTGACAGGAAACACAATCAATCAAAGAGGTTAAAAACCCCACCCCTCCCTGTGCTCCTCAGTTTTTGATTGTGTTTCCCCACAGCGAAACCGTTTATTTTCTAAAGACCTAAAGGCCTGGTGCTGGAGGTCTCCCCCTGGGACCTAGGTCGAACGCTTAGGAAGCCTCTGGACCTAGCAGGACGGGCTCATCCTTCCTGGGGGGTCCCCCTTTTGTTGTAACATACTCAGGGGGGAAGGAATAGCCTTGAAGAACCCCCCTGAGTTTTCTGAAGCCCTAAGGTACAGGGTACCTGGAAGCTTCAGGGGCCAAATGTTTCCTCTTTTTTCCTCCCTACCTGGTGGGTGTCCACTTCGGAGGGGGGGCTGGCAGGTCTCCCGCAGATGCGGTGGTGAACCCAGCGGTGAAGCGCTGTTCTGGCTATTGGCGCCGCTCAGGCATGTGCGGCGCCATTTTCCCATGGCCTGGAGGACTCATTGATTTCCTCCTCTAGCGCCCGGAATGACGTCACCGCGCGCCGCGCCACTTCCGGTTTCCGGTCTACGGCAAGATGGCGACGGCCGGCGTCCTTTCAGCCAGCTTCAACTATAAAGATGCCAGGAAAAGAGGCGCCCATTCCTCCTGTTTGCTCTTAGCGACACGGTTCGAGCCCGGACGGCGCATGGAGCATGAGGAAAGGCCCGGTATGGCAAAGGCTACAGAGGAGGCCACAGGAGGTGAGTCCTACCCAGCCAGCAGGGGTTATGATGGGGGAGGTACCCCGACTCTTCCCCCTTTTTGCTCTGCACAGGGGTGTTTGGTACTAAAAAATTCCCTGTGTATATTTGTTTTTTCTGCAGGAGGGGACGTCACTGCCCAGGGGTCTACCAGCCGTCCCTCTAAAGCCCCTGCTCGCATCAAAAGATGTGGCTACTGCAACGATAGGTTGCCTCCAGACTATTCCAGACCTTTCTGTTTTAAATGCATTCAGAAATTGGCTGGAAAAGAAACATCGCAGGTCATGAAAGACTTCTTGTCTGTCCAGATGCTGACTACGCTTAAGGAATTTCAATCCTCACTCAGGTCTAGGGAACCAGAACCTCAGACAAGTGGGGGGGGGCTCTTCCTCTCAGGAGAGTTCTTTGACTCCCAGGGTAGTTAAAAGACGCCCGCAGCCTCTAAAATCCCTACCTTCACAGGGTTCGGAGCCGGAGGAGGATTCAGATATCTCCGATCGAGAAGTATCTGATGAGGGTCTGGTGGATAGTCAGGCAGAGGACGAGGAAGAGGGCTCCAGGCCAGGAAGGCACATCTTCTCGGCCGATGATATGGAGGGCCTCCTTGGGGCAATTTATGCTTCTGAGGAGATCCAGGAGCCTGCGGAACAGGTTTCCGCACAGGATAGAATGTATCAGGGTTTGTTGAAGTCTCAACCCAGAACCTTCCCCGTCCACCAGGCACTGAAGGACATTATCCTTCAAGAATGGAAGGATCCTGAAAGGAAGCTTTTAAGACCAAAAACGTGGAAACGTAGGTGCCCTTTCAAGGAGGAAGATGAAGACAGGTTCTTCAAAACACCCAGATTGGATGCTTCCTTAGCCCAGGTATCCAAACAGTCTGACCTCTCCTTTGAGGATACTGGTAACCTCAAAGATCAGATGGATCGGCGTGCTGAAACCACCTTGCGGAGGTGAGCCCGGCGCTGGCTTCAGCATGCGTAGCCAGGAATGCAGATGCATGGATCTCAAAATTAACGGACCATGTTTCAGGCACTTCCAAATCCAAGGAAGTCTTGGAGTCGTTGCAGCTAATAGGTAACGCGGTGGCGTACCTAGCGGACGCAGCGGTAGAAACCGTAAGAACCACCGCAAAGACTGGAGCCCTCTTAAACTCTGCTAGAAGAGCTGTATGGGTTAAAACCTGGGATGGTGATAGTGCATCCAAGACCCGTTTATGTGGTCTCCCATTTGAGGGCTCCCTTCTTTTCGGTACAGGACTTGACCAAGCCTTGTCCAGGTCCACCGAAAAGGGTAAGAAATTTCCTACCAAACCTAAAAAGGAAAAAAGGAGATTTTTTCGAGGCCACCAGGGTAAGAACCGGTCTTCAGACAAAAGACCTATCAATACTAGGAGGTGGAGTGCTGGCAAGGACAAACAGAAGGGAGGTATCCTTTTCTCCAGCCAAAAGCCTAATGACAAGAACTCTAAGTGACGTAAGGGTAGGGGGAAGGCTTTCCCAGTTTCTCCCCAGATGGGAAAGCATATCTCAGAGCCCCCATGTCCTCCAAATTTTAAAGGAGGGCTACAAGCTAGAGTTCCTTCACTCCCCTCCCCCGAAGTTTCTGGTAACGCATCTACCCAGGGACCCCTTAAAAGCTGCAGGTCTGGTACAGAATGTCTCAGATCTGGAAAGGCAGGGAGTAGTTATCCCGGTACCTACGGAACAACAAGGTTTGGGCGTCTATTCCCACGTTTTCGTTGTTCCAAAGCCGTCAGGGAAGCATCGACTTATAATAAACTTGAGACCCTTGAACGCTTATCTGCGTCGCAAGAGGTTTCGGATGGAGAGCGTGTAAACTCTCAGGAAGCTTCTTCTGAGGGGGGTATTCATGGTGACCATAGACCTAAAGGACGCCTATCTACACGTCCCGATATTCCCAGCACATCAGGCCTTCCTCAGGTTTGCAATCACTTCCGCCCAGGGAGTGCAGTATTGGCAGTTTGCTGCGCTTCCCTTCGGACTGTCATCCAGTCCAAGAGTCTTTACAAAGATCATGGCGGAGGTGATTGCTTACCTGCACCTGCAGGGTATAGCAGTAGTCCCCTACCTCGACGATCTGCTTCTCTACAATCAGAGTCGAGATCTCCTTCTTGCAGACCTGGCCAGGGTCGTGAGCACCTTGGAAAGCCTGGGGTGGATCATCAACAAAGAAAAATCCTCGATGGTCCCAGAACAGAAGAAAGTTTACTTGGGATTCCTAGTGGATTCCTTAGAAAGAAAACTTGTTTTACCCGAGGACAAGGTCCAAGGTCTTATGACAACGGTCAGGTCTATGTTGGAGGCAGAGGAATCTTCTTTCAGAAGCATCATGCGGGTGCTGGGTCTAATGACCTCTTGCATCCCAGCGGTGCCGTGGGCTCAGCTCCACTCCAGACCTCTCCAAGAATTCCTTCTATCCTCTTGGGACGGATCAAGGGAATCTCTAGACTACAGGGTCCCCATCCCAGTGGTGGCAAAGGAATCTCTGAGGTGGTGGCTCCTTCCTCAGAATTTACTGGTGGGTCGTCTGTGGAGTCAGTCCAACCCTCTCAGGATAACCACAGACGCAAGCGCCTGGGGTTGGGGGGCTCACTTAGACGAGCTCAGAGCTCAGGGTTCCTGGAACCGAGGTCAGAGGGGCGCCTCCTCAAACCTCCGGGAATTGTTGGCGGTCCGGGAGGCTCTAAAGGCCTTCGAGGAGAGAGTCAGGGGCCGAGAGGTCCAGATTCTATCCGACAATGCCACCACAGTGGCATTCCTGAACCATCAGGGAGGCACCAGGTCGCGTACCCTTCTGGCTTTGTCTCTGGAGATCCTGAGCTGGGCAGAGCTCCGGATTCCCTCTATCACAGCGGTTCACATAAAAGGGGTTCACAACGTAGAGGTGGACTTTTTAAGTCGCCACCCGATTCTCCAGGGAGAATGGGAGTTGAACACAGAGGTGTTCGATCTGGTGTGCCAACGGTTCGGCAATCCGGAGATAGACCTCTTCGCCCGCAGGGGAAACAAAAAGCTAAAGAGGTTCTTTTCCCTGACCCGGGAATGGGGCTCAGAGGGAGTGGATGCGCTGGCCCAGGTGTGGAGTTTTCATCTGGCCTATGCCTTTCCTCCTCTGAGTCTGATTCCGAGGATCCTGCAGAAGCTGGACCTCTCAGAATGCTGTCTCATTTTGGTCACCCCCTGGTGGCCCAAGAGAGCCTGGTTTCCCACTCTGGAGAACTGGTCGGTAGCTCCCCCTCTCCATCTACCAGTTCGGTCAGACCTTCTTCTTCAGGGTCCGGTCTTCCACCCAGAGCCCAGCTTCTTCAAACTGACGGCCTGGTGCTTGAAAGGCAGAACCTGCGGGAGAAGGGCTGTTCAGAGAGAGTGATCACCACTCTCCTCTCTAGTAGAAAGGAGGTCACCAGGCGGATTTATGCTAAGGTGTGGGGGGTCTTCTCTCGCTGGTGTTCAGAGAGAGAGGTTTCCCAACAGGAAACTTCGGTCATTCTGGAATTTCTCCAGGATGGAGTTGATCTGGGGCTGGCTACCAAGACACTAAGAGTTCAGGTAGCAGCCTTATCTTACTTCCTGGACAGAAGATTGTCCCAGGACCCGTTGATTAAAAGATTCCTGTCAGCTAGGGACAGAATGTCTCCAGTACAGATCTCTAGGGTTCCACCCTGGGATCTCTCCTTGGTTCTAGAACAGTTAACTAAGGCTCCGTTCGAGCCTTTAGACAGTATTTCTATTAAACTTCTCACAGTTAAGTTTACCTTTCTGCTGGCGATAATGACAGCCAAAAGAGTAGGTGATATGCAGGCTCTGTCAATTAAAGAGCCGTTTTTTCGTTTATTTGAGGACAGGGTTGTTCTCAGGCAGGACCCCCTGTACCTTCCCAAGGTAGTATCAAAATTTCATAGAACACAGGAAATAATACTCCCTTCTTTTTGTTCCAATCCCCAGAATGAAAGGGAGGCTTCCTTTCATTGTTTGGATGTCAGACGATGTCTGCTTTCTTATTTGGATAGAGTTAGCATTTTCAGAAAATCCAGCCACTTGTTTATAAATTTTTCTGGTCAGAAAAAGGGCCAACAGGCTTCTAGAGTAACCATAGCTAGGTGGATAAAACAAGCAATCTCCCTAGCTTATGACCAGGCTGCTAAGACAGTCCCGAAGGTTAAGGCACATTCCACTCGGTCTCTGGCGACCTCCTGGGCAGAAAGGGCCGGAGCTTCGGTCGAACAAATCTGCCAAGGTGCGACATGGTCAAGCCAGAACACTTTTTTGAAGCATTATAGAGTGGAGTTGCTGTCGCCTCAGGACCTCTCATTTGGTAGGAAGGTCCTGCAAGCGGTCGTCCCACCCTAAGGTAGGCCTGCAAATTACTTGCTTCTCTCTCATTGTGCCGTCCTGGAAGACGTCTTGAGAAAAGTACCAGTTACTTACCGGTAATGGTCTTTCTGGTAAGTCTTCCAGGACGGCAGGCCTACTTCCCACCGCTCTGGTTAAGTATGTTAATATATATATATATAATATATATAGAGAGGAGTTGTGGTATGTTGTTTTCACTCTCGTGCACTAGTGTGGAGTACTTTTTCACAAACTGAGGAGCACAGGGAGGGGTGGGGTTTTTAACCTCTTTGATTGTGTTTCCTGTCAGGTGGACTAGTCATCTCTCATTGTGCCGTCCTGGAAGACTTACCAGAAAGACCATTACCGGTAAGTAACTGGTACTTTTTGCTTACCTGTGTGTGCCTTTCTCCCTCCATGCTGTCGGCGGGCATTTTGGGGTGGTCCATGCCAGTGGGTCTCTAGTGACTGTCCGGCCACCATTTTCTTGTGGTTCGTGGCAATATGTATATATCGCCGCTCGGCGGCCATTTTCTTGTGGTTTGCGCCCGCTTTGGCCTCTATCGACTGCTCGGCAGCCATGTTTCTTAGGATTCCCGCCTGTATGTATATACCGCCGCTCAGCGGCCATCTTTTTGTGGCCCGCGGTCGCTTTTGCCTACTGACGGCTCGGCAGGCCATTTTCTTAGAGCCCACATTGTTTCAATACAGCCGCTTGACGGCCATTTTGCAGTAGTCTCTGGCCTCTAGGGTGCATTTCACTGGCGCAACTTCACACAGGGAACGCTGCTAAGAATCAGACTGACACAGGCAGCGGTGGGATAGCATCACAGGCGGAGCACACGGCAGCAATAGCGGTACTGTTCCAAGGGTGATGAGTCCTCTGGGAGACCCTGCATCTCTGTATCAGCTAGGAGAGTGGCCTATTGATACCTTGCCTGGAGTCCCTGTGGGTGTCAGCGCGTGGGTCAGCATGGTGTCTGAAGCAGACGTTTTTTCCCCTGAAACACCTGACTTGGTAGCTGGTGCCCCTGATGTATCTGTGGACGCTATGTCGGCAATCCTAGAGGCTTTTGTTGCCAGGGTGGAAGCGACACACGGGGGGTAGTAAACACCCCCGTCCCCTGCAATCTTCCGGGGATAATTCTGATGCAGAACCAGGCCCGGATTCTGATGCATCGGAGACTGCAGACCGTGACCGATCGGACAGTGAGAATGACTCCAAGTCCAGGTCAGTACGCGAAAAGGCTTTGGTATCTGACCTTATTACTGCTGTGCGGGATACGCTAAAATTGGAGAATGCTGCAGAAGCAGCAGAGACACCGGTCCCCTTTGGGTTCCGTAGACCTGCCCGCACTGCTAAGGTGTTTACTTGTGTGTCTTATTTTGATAAGCTCTTGTACAAGGAGTGGGAAAACCCACTAAGGGTTTTAACATCCCCAAAGAATTTTGCGATACGGTACCCCTTTGAGGAGAGTTTCCTGAAAAAATGGACCTCTCCCCTGATAGTGGACCCTCCGGTGTCCAGACTTAATAAAGCTACCACAATTCCAGTGGAAGGGGCTCCTGTTTTCAAGGACCCTGTGGATAAGAAGGCTGAAGCACTTGCTCGCTACCTATTCACAGTGGTAGGCTTAGCGGTGCGCCCGGCATTGGCTGGGGCCTTAGTGTCTCAGACTTACTGAATGGGCAAAATTGCTACTCCAGGGGTTAAAGGAGCGAGATGCTCCTCCTCCTAATGAGATAGATAGCTTTGGCCGACCAGTTGGTACAGGGCCTTAAGTTTGTCTGCGAGTCAGACACAGATATGGATACTATTCCCTTGCTGTCTAAAACTTTGGTTTATGCGGTAGCAATATGCCGCCTGATCTGGCTAAAGGGCTGGTCTGCGGACCAGGCTTCCAAGAAGGCCCTGTTGGATCTGCCCTTTTAAGGGCGACAGACTTTTTGGGGCCTCTCTGGGTGACATAAAGGATGCCACAGGAGGTAAGAGCACTTTGCTTCCTCAAACCAAGAAGGGTAAGGGGCCACGCCAGGGGCAAGGACCCTCCTTTACTGCATGCAAGCGTTTTTTTTGTCCGCCCAGGGCGACAGGGAAAAGACCCCAGGCCGACAAAGCGCCTGCTCGAGGACAAAAACGTCCTTGGTCCCGCAAACCCAACAAGCCTGCGGACAAATTTGCATTCTCATGAAGGTCTGCCCCCACCCAGCTCTCGGGTGGGGGGACGTTTTTGCGACTCGGTAGACATCTCTGATCTCCGCCTTGTGGGTTTGCGAAGTGATCTCCTCAGACTACAAGATAGAATTTCTCTCTTGTCCACCGGACAGATTAGTTCCCTCCAACCTCCAGCTACAGCCGACCCGTCGGAAGGCCCTGTACGGGGTGGTCCAGGGTCTGCTGGAACGCAGGGTGGTCATTCCAGTTCCAGAGCAGGAACGATTTCAGGGTTTTTACTCAAATCTGTTCATAGTGCCAAAGAAGGGTGGGGTTCGTCCAATCTTGGATCTCAGGGCCCTCAATTGCTTTGTGAAAGTACAAAGATTTCAGATGGAGTTGGTTCGATCTGTAGTCACTACTCGCCATTCAGGGGACTTTCTGGCATCCTTGGACATCAAGGACGCATACCTACATGTCCCCATATACTCCAGACACCAGAGGTTTCTGCGCTTCGCAATCGTGGAGAACCACTATCAGTTTGTGGCCCTCCCGTTTGGCCTTGCTTTGGCACCCAGGATGTTCACAAGGTGCTCGCCCCGATTCTGGCCCTTCTAAGACAGCGGGGCATCTTTATCGTGGGCTACTTGGACGACCTTCTTCTGAAGGCCGCTTCAAGCTCAGAATTGGAGGTAAGCGTGTCCATAACCTGTCAGACTCTCCGAGACTGTGGTTGGGTACTAAACACGCAAAAGTCAGTATTGGTGCCGACTCAACGCCTAGTGTATCTGGGGTTGATTCTGGATTCCTCAGAGGCAAGAGTATTCCTCCCTGTGGAAAAATTGCAAACCCTTCGGGCTGCAGTGCGGCAGCTGACATCCAAGAGTTGGTCGTCGCTCTGTTTTTGCATGCGAGTTTTGGGCCTCATGGTAACCTCCTTCGAGGCGGTCCCATATGCTCAATATCACTCTCGGGTGTTACAGAAAGAGATTCTGTCCAGATGGAACAGATGCTCATCATCTCTGGGTTATCAGACCTGGGTAAGCCACCTAGTCAGGACATCCCTGGTATGGTGGCTGACATAACCGGCTCTGCTGGCCGGCAAGTCATTCCTTCCTGTTCATTGGATAGTGATCACGACGGACACCAGCCTTACAGGTTGGGGGGGGGAGTCTGGGGTGTTCAGTCGACGCAAGGTTGCTGGACCCCGGAGGAATCTCGCCTGCCGATCAATGTCCTGGAACTCCGGGCAATCAGGCTGTGCCTCTTCAAATGGTCTCAGAGGCTGTAAGGGCGTCCAGTCAGGCAACGCCACAGCAGTGGCATATGTCAATCATCAAGGAGGAACAAGAAGTTCAGCTGCAGCATGAGAGGTCGCTTGCATCCTGAGGTGGGCAGAAAGGAGCGTACCAGCACTGTCGGCTGTGTACATTCCGGGTGTGGAGAACTAGCAGGCGGACTACCTGAGTCGCCAACTGCTGGACCAGGGAGAATGGTCCTTACACCCGGAGGTGTTCCAGCTCCTCTGCAAAAGATGGGGCACGCCAGACGTAGATCTTCTGGCGTCCCGACTCAATCGGAAGGTATTGAGGTTTGTGGCCCGGTCAAAGGACCCATGGGCAGACGCAGCAGACGCGTTGGTAGCATCGTGGGGTCAGTATCAGCTAGTCTATGCCTTCCCTCCAATGAGGCTCATTCCTCGTATGCTTCGCAGAACGGAGGCAGAGGGAATTCCAATGATCCCGATCGCTCCAGATTGGCCTCAGCGTCCTTGGTACACCGATCTAGTACGTCTGGTAGCAGACGTCCCCTGGCGCCTACCACTACAGAAGGACCTGCTATCGCAAGGTCCCATACTCCATCCTGCTTTACAGTCACTGGCTTTAACGGCATGGCTATTGAGAACCAGGTACTGAGAGACCGGGCCCTGTCAGAATCAGTAATCTCTACTATGAGAAGTGCTCGGAAGCCGTCCTCTAGCAGGGTTTATCATCGCACTTGAAAGGCCTACATTTCCATGTGTGAGGAAATGAATTGGCATCCGCGTACTTATTTGGTCTCCCGTATCCTGCGGTTTCTCCCGCGTGGGGTGGACCAAAGGCTTGCCCTAAGTACAATTAACCACTTCAATACAGGGCTTTTTGTACCTATTCAATACCGGGCCTATTTTGGCACTTCTCTCCTACATGTACAAATCATCATTCTTTTGCTAGAAAATTACTCAGAACCCCCAAACATTATATATGTTTTTTTAGCAGACACCCTAGGGAATAAAATGACGGTCATTGCAACATTTTTTCTTGCACAATATTTGCGCAATAATTTTTCAAACGCCTTTTGTTTTAAAAAAAAATGGTTTCATGAATTAAAAAATAACAAAACAGTAAAGTTAGCCCAATTTTTTGGGAAAATATGAAAGATAATGTTACGCCGAGCAAATAGATACCTAACATGTCACGCTTTAAAATTGCGCACACTCATGGAATGGCGCCAAACTTCGGTACGTAAAAATCTCCATAGGCGACGCTTTAATTTTTTTTACAGGTTACCAGGTTAGAATTACAGAGAAGGTCTAGTGCTAGAATTGTTGCACACGCTCTAACGCACGCGGCGATACCTCACATGCGTGGTTTGAACGGCGTTTACATATGTGGGCGACTTACGTGTGCATTCGCTTCTGATCGCGAGCTACCGGGGACAGGGGCGTTTTAAATTTTTTTTTTTTTTTTTATTATTATTTTTTTTTTTTACTTATTTATTAATTTTTTTACAATGATTTTACTTTTTTTTGATCACTTTTATTCCTATTACAAGTAATGTAAACATCCCTTGTAATAGGAATGTGTGTAACAGGTTCTCTTTATTGAGAGATGCGGGGTCAATAAGACCCCACATCTCTCCTCCAGGCTGGAAAGCATGAGATTAGTGAAATTTTTTTCACTGATCTCATACTTACAGCCACAATGGCGGCTTTGTTTACATTTGAGACCCGGGCGTGACGTCATCACATCGCGCCCGGGCCTCCGACGATCATAGAGATGACTGGTCACCATCTGGTCACCAGTCATCTCTATGCTCATCACGTGACCCCACCAACGACGCCGGAAGATTCGCTCCGGGTCCCCGATCGCACGGGGGAGCCCAGAGACGCACCGGATGGCGGCGGGAGGGGGGTGTCCCCTCCCGCCGCCTATAAGAACGATCAAGCGGCGGAACCGCCACTATGATCGTTCTTATTGTGCACAGAATCGCCGGCACTTCAAAAGGATATCTGAATGATGCCTCTAGCTGCAGGCATCATTCAGATATCCCCCTACAAAGCCGAGGACGTCATATGACGTCCACCCAGGATGGGAGATCCCATCTGTGGACGTCATTTGACTATGGCTGGGGTAGGGAAGTGGTTAAGGGACAGATCTCTGCCCTGGTGGTCTTTTTTCAGCAACCCCTGGCGGCTCACTCTCTCGTGAGTACATTTGTTCAGGGGGTTCGTCATGTGGCTCCTCCGGTCCGTCCCCCGCTACCTCCGTGGGACTTGAACCTGGTCCTCTCGGTGCTTCAGAAGTCACCGTTTGAGAATATTAGGGAGATTCCCTTGTTGACACTTTCTCAGAGTGGTCTTTTTGGTGGCTGTTACGTCAGTTAGACGAGTTTCTGAGCTGGCAGCCTTGTCAAGGCTCCCCATTTGATCTTCCACAAGGATAAGGTGGCGCAGCCTTCCTTTCTTCCGAAAGTCGTTTTGGCTTTTCATCTCAATGAAGAGATTGTACTTCCATCCTTGTGTCCTCATCCGTCGAATCCTAAGGAGTCGGCGTTGCATTCCTTGGACGTTGTCCAAACTTTGAGCGTATACCTATCTGCTACTGCTTTGTTCCGGAAGTCAGACTCACGGTTTGTTTCAGTGGCTGGTCCCAAGAAGGGCCTAGCAGTCTCGTCAGCCACCATCTTGAGGTGGATCCAACAGATAATAATCCAGGCTTACGCCTTAAAGGGTCAAGCACCCCCATTTCCTGTCACGGCGCATTCGACCAGGGCAATAGGTGCCTCTTGGGCTTTCCGACATCAAGCGTCTGTTTCCCAATTGTGTAAAGCGGCGACTTGGTCGTCCGCTCACACTTTCACTAAATAATACAAGGTTGATGTAGGTGCATCTTCGGATGCCTCTTTCGGCCGCAAAGTTTTGCAGGCGGCTGTTTAGAGTTGCAACTCCTCCATTGGAGGAGCGCTGTTTTGTTTTGGGGTGAAGTTTACTCTTATGCTGTTACCACCCCTCGTTTTTTTTTTTACACTGCTTTGGGACGTCCCACTTGTCAATAGGAAGCTGTGTCAGTCCATGAACGAAAGAGTAAATAGGATTTTTTACTCACCGTAAAATCCTTTTCTCTGAGTTCATGGACTGACACAGCACCCACCCCTCCTTTTTTGTTCAGTTCGTCAAAAAGCAGTACAAACTTATCTGCGAGATGCAGAGAGAGGGAATATACTCAGAGGGTCCGCCCCCTGGGCGGTACTGTAGAAGATGTGATGCAACACTTTTTACAAGTTTTTTTTCTGCCTAGTCACTCCTAAATAACGGATAACACCCACTTGTCAATAGGAAGCTGTGTCAGTCCATGAACTCAGAGAAAAGGATTTTACGGTGAGTAAAAAATCCTATTTTTCCATTCTCAGGGACTGGTAACAGAATGGTTTTCTTCATAGAATTTGGCTCCATTAAATGAAGTGACTGCATGTGTCATTTTATCCGTTTTTTTTTTTTCTCTGGATCTTTTAAATATGTGACTTGTGTATCATGTATTCATTCTCATTCTCCTCCTCCTCCCTCCTCCCTCCTCCTCCTCCTCCTCCTCCTCCTCCTCCTTTTCTTTTTTTTATTGCAGCCTAAACCTTCTACAACACCCACCTCACCTCGGCCACAAGCTCAGCCAAGTCCTTCAATGGTGGCCCATCAGCAGCCAACCCCGGTATACACGCAGCCAGTATGCTTTGCCCCAAATATGATGTATCCAGTTCCTGTAAGCCCCGGTGTGCAGGTAATACAAAAACCAAATACAGCTGTCTACTACTTTAACTATTGAAGTATACCTTTTTATAGAAAAAATAAAAAAAATCAAGCATCTACAATAAAAAAAAAAAATCTGGAATTCATATTTAAGAAAGCATGAAAGATGAGATAATATCCCTCTAGAAGTAGTTTTAACTAAAAAAGTTCTGAGTATCGTAAATATTGAATAAATGTTGACATCAGTCCTGCAGTTGTGCTGCACTGCATTCTGTTTTGGCATCAAATGGAGTTCCACCCAAAAATTAAACTTCCGCTTATCCGGTGTCACATTCGGCACCTTTCAGGGGGAAGCAGATGCCTGTCTAATACTGGTCCATTTCCGCTGATCTACGCCATGTCTGGCCCCTCCTCCTTTCCCCCCGCTGTCTTCTGGGAGGCACACAGGTCCCAGGAGACGGCAGGGACCGGTCAGGACGCACAGCAAGACTCGTGCGTGCGCAGTGGGGAACCAGGCTGTGAAGCTGCAAGGTTTCATTTCCTGATTCCCTTACTGAAGATGCCGGTGCCTCCACCCAAGAGCCGAAGGACGGGTCGGCTTCGGGTGAGGACACCGCGGGTGCCCTGGACAGGTAAGTGTCCTTATTTTAAAAGTCAGCAGCTGCAGTATTTGTAGCTGCTGACTTTTAATTATTTTTTTTTATTTTTTTCCCGGCAGAACTCCGCTTTAAGGGCAATGTATTGTATGCAATTTTATAGCCAGGACAAATATTACAGTGTAAATCGTTTTGTCGGGTAAATATGAAATATTAAATGTTATTGTGTCACACTTTTTTTTTTTTTTTTAAACCTGTTGCTTTAGTCTTCCTTTCACATTTTCCAAGCTCTCCTTTAGCTTCTTCATGTAAAAACGTAGTTTACGTAACATGGACTCAAATTTACAGACACCTGTATTCATGCATTTGTTATAGTTTGTGTTTTTTACATTCTATGAGCAATTTATTAGGCTGCTTTCACACAGAGCACATTTTTGAATTGCTTTTGGATTAAAGCGCAAGAATAGCTGAAGAGAAATGCATCCCTTTAAATTCTATGTATGTGTTCACACTGGTCCGTCGTACTTCTATTGGGGTGTAAAAAATACGGCTTGCTTAATTTTTGGTGCAGTTTTGGTCACCAAAAACGCATTTGTCCATTGAAACGCAACACGGGTTCCTTTTTTTTTGAAGCGTTTTTTGAGTCGCATGTCCTGTAAACAAAACACACCACAAACGCGGTAAAATAGCAGCAAAAATACATATGCGGTTTTGCTATTGATCAATGTGAAAGTGGCCTTTTGGACAGCGTAGTGCTACTTGTTAGAGCCTCCCATTGCTCTCAAAACGGTCTTAAACGGGCATGAGTCTGTCATGGAATACTTCCATCCATGCAAGGAGCTTTAGCTCCATCATGCAAAGAGGCAGCCATTATTGAACATGAGCCTGAATCTCCGCCATATTCTTTGGGCCAAAGCTCTTTTAAAATGGTCTTTTGCAAGGTGGAAAGTTGTGTTGCGCTTAGATGAACCGGAATTAGACAGACATTCTTTTTGACAACTATGGAGGGGGACTTTCTGGCTTGTTATCAGTGCTCCGCTCCAAAAGCTGCAACTCTGATGGTTGCATTAATGCAGAATGGGCAGCTTACACATCTGGAAAGGCACCATCAATGCCGAAAGGTATAGCCAGGTTTTACAGCAGCACATGCTCTTACCCAGATGACCTCTCTTTCAGTGAAGGTCTTGCATATTTCAGCAGGACAATGCCAAGTTGCACCTGTGACAACAGAATGGCTTTGTAGTAGAAGAATCTGGGTGCTTAAAGTGGAGTTCCACCCTCTTTATTACTGTCCCCTTAAGAATAAATGGTATATATATATATATATATATATATGTATGTATGTATGTATGTATGTATGTATGTATGTATGTATGTATTTTAAACTCACTGTTTTTGTTGACCTTTTATTTCTTCTCGCGCCGCAGCCCCCCCCCCCCCCTCGTGTCATACACTGACCGCTATGCCTCCTGGGAGATTTGTCATCAATCCCAGGAGGCTCATCGCGTTCCCATCTTCATGAAGGCACGCCCATCCTGCCCTCCCTCGGTCCGCCTGGTGTGTGTGACCACCTTCCTCCGCTCCTCCCTCCCTGCCTCAGCCTGTCACATCTCACACTGCACTGTGTGAGATGTGACCAGGGCAGCTGTTCTGCCGAATAAGTTCCCCAGGCAGAGGTGGAGGCGCTGAAGCGCCAGAGTGCTCCCCTCCCTCCTCCTTCTCCTCTCCTTGTATGTATGCGGCTCTCTCCGCCGATCACCGCCGCCACTGCTGTGTTCCCTGCAGAAGCCCCCACCCTCCTCCTCCTGTCAGTAGAGGAGAGCGAAACAGCCTGAGATCGGAGCGGCTGTCTGTGACCAGCTCTCTCTGGGGGGGTCAGTACTAATGATGTAGGGGGGGTGGTTTGTTCTGGGGGGGTCAGTACTAATGATGGAGGGGGGGTGGTTTGTCTTGGGGGGGCAGTACTAATGATGTAGGGGGGGTGGTTTGTTCTGGGGGGGTCAGTACTAATGATGGAGGGGGGTGGTTTATTCTGGGGGGGTCAGTACTAATGATGGAGGGGGGGTGGTTTGTCTTGGGGGGGGGGTTTGTCTTGGGGGGGGGGCAGTACTAATGATGGAGGGGGGTGGTTTGTTCTGGGGGGGCAGTACTAATGATGGAGGGGGGGTGGTTTGTTCTGGGGGGTCAGTACTAATGATGGAGGGGGGGTGGTTTGTTCTGGGGGGGTCAGTACTAATGATGTGATGCGATTGGGGTGATGCGATTCGTTGTACCGGGGTGATGCGATTCGTTGTACCGGGGTGATGCGATTCGTTGTGCCGGGGTGATGCGATTTGTTGTGCCGGGGGAGATGCAATCTAGATGCATAAATGAATTTGGTTGATGAGATTAGTATTTTTTTAAATGAAAAGCTGTACAGAAAAAAGTAGCCTGTGTATGTGTGATATATATATACACACCAAGATTATATATAATTTCTTGAACATGTAGTATATTTACTGTTTCCTGCAGGGAGGAGGGGAGGAGAGGTTTGCGTAGAAAAGTGTAAACTTTCAATATCCTGTAATAACCTAACAAAACGGACCTCAGTTTACAGACTAACTTTACTAGAATACATTAAGGTTGTGTATTATAGAGGTATTTTTATTTAAAAAGTGTAATTTAGGCCGGAACACCATTTTAACTGGCTTGCCTGCAGTCCAGACCTTTCACCAATTTAAAAATATTTAGCGCATCTCAAAATAAAAAGTACGGCAATGAAGACCCAGGGCTGTTGAGAATCCTATATCAGGCAAGAATGGGACAACCTTCCTCTCCTCTCCCAAAACCCCAGCAACTGGTCTCCTCAGTTCCCAGACATTTACATTCTTAAAATGGTCCATTTTCTCAGTTTAAACATTTTTGATTTTGTTTTACATTTTTTGTTGTGCATCAAATATGGGTTTGAGATTTGCACATCACTGCATTCTGTTTTTATGTAGATTTTACATAGGCGTCCCAACATTTTTGGAATTCGGGTTGTACAAGGTAACGCCTCATGAATGGACAAAGGCAAAAAAACAATGATACAGTAAAGATCTGAAACAAAAAAAAAAGCAAAGATCAAACTAGGTTTCCAACTTGAATAAAAATGTATACATGTTTAAAGCTGTTCTCAGTTAATTCACAAATACAAAATGAGGCATAATCTCTAACTTGTTTAGTGTGTAGATTATCCTACATTTGAGGGTTTAGATGAGATGCCCTTTTGGCTTTTCTCTGAACCTGATCGAGAACCATCCACCTCAAATAACACTTGGTGCAATCCTTCTTCGCAATTGTAGTTTATTCAGAACCTGTGAACATCTTGGAGTGGGGACACCTGAAACTGTTCAGCAAACTTATGTACCTATGTTTGTGCTGCAGCATAAAATACATTTGTTGGTTTATTTGGTTGTGCAGCATTCTTTCCTTTGGATATGCTTCCCTCATAATGGTGTCTGTAGCGCCTCCCCCCTTTTTTTTATATTTAGAAAAAAATTATGTGTCGAGTCCAACATAGTGTAGTACTTGATTGACCATTTGACCTTGCCCTCATGCTAATGGTTTTCTGTCTCACTGGTATATTCAACATCTGTTACTGTGATCATAAAATACTTGGCACATTTTAACCAGTACAGGAATTAACAGAACCAATGGCTATTTGTGCGACTAATAAAAAGTATGGATCTCTGAATTCTGACTAAAGGCTCACCTTGGGTTCAGTTCACCTCTGGCCTTCACATTACATTTAAAGTGGAACTTCCCTTCATCTGAGCACCACAAACCAAAAATGCGTTTTCATTCATATTTAATATTCAAGGCAAACTCACCCATCTATCCATATCTCCATGCTTTTTGTTGAGAAATCACTTTGAAAAATACCCCCTAGTATTTATAGCTGTGACTATCTTGAGTAAAAGCAGATGATTAGTGTAGCTATTAATCCACCTGCCCTTAGCTCATGCAGGCAGCAGAGTGTTTGTTTGCTTAGCCTCTCCTCCCCTACTAAACACTCTTCGGCTGTATGACATTTACCTAGGCATGGAAACTAGGAAGTTACTTAAATGTAAAAAATAAAAGTTTAAAACAAGCAAACGTGATATATTTTACTTTCCTATCCATTTACTAATGCTAGCAGCATAAGAATTACAAATGGTGTTCATTTAGAGAGGGAAGTTCCACTTTAATCTGTTTTTTTTTTTTTATTTACACTTTTTGTGTTCCTTTGAGGCATTCTTTCACACTGTATTATACTTTATTTCAGCCATTATATTCAATTCCAATGACGACAATGCCAGTTAACCAGGCCAAGACATACAGAGCAGGTAAAGGTGAGATTTGCGCACAAGTGTTGTACGTTTTTATTACCATACTATCCAGTTGTCCTTGTGTTCACAGTTCTGCATTACTAAGTAGGCTTTTCCATTGTTTAGCATAGACCAAGAACACAGTTGATTTTGTAATTGACAGCTGTTGTGTTTTTTATTTTAAAACATGGTTGTCTGGTCAGGAAAACTGGCTGAAATTTGTTATCTGTTGTAAGCCAATGCAAAATGATAAGCTCCTAAGTGTTTGTTTTGTTTTGCAGTACCAAATATGCCACAGCAGAGGCAAGATCAGCATCACCAGAACACAATGATACACCCAGTGTCTGCAGCAGGACCTCCTATTGTTGCTACATCACCTGCCTACTCTGCACAGTATGTTACTTATAGCCCGCAGCAGTTCCCTAGCCAGCCTCTCATGCAGCATGTGCAACATTATCAATCACAGGTAACATTGGTTTTCAGGGTGTGTGTATGTTTGTTTTTTAGGCAAGATACTCCAGTTTTGGCGAAGGGATTTAATTATACATTCCCTTGCAGTTTTCTTGCTTTGAAAAGAACAATTGTGTGTGTCTTTTGTTTTTTTAAAGCCCAACTATTCTTTAATGTTGTGGTATGGCATTCCTCCAACTGTCGGTGCCGCTCTGCGTCCTAGCTTTTTTTGGGGGTATATCTTATTTGAGCCGCTTCATAGACATTAAAACCGCTTCCTTTTTTTTTTTTTTTTTGTGTTCCAGCATCCACATGTATATAGTCCTGTAATTCAAGGAAATTCCAGAATGATGGCTCCTCCAGCACATGCACATGCACAGGCCGGCTTAGTGTCTTCATCAGGAGCACAGTATGGAGCTCCAGAGCAAACACATGCTATGTATGGTAAGAAAGTCAACTTTGAACCATGGGCATTCTTGTCATTACATATGAATGTAGCCACAACCCTAATAGAATACATCCATTTCTCTACAGCTTGAATATATAGGGACTATAGTCAAGTCTAAGCAGGTCTTTCAGAAGCCACTGTAAACAATGTAGTATCCATACAGGCTGATCTATTCTAAAATGAATATTTACTGCAGAAAAGGTACCACCACCTGTGACATGGGTCCTGGAACATCTCCAGGTGTAGGTACCACTCTCTTGGGTCCAGGCGCTGCTGACTGAGGCAGTCTGCCAGTTTTTTTTCTATGCTGGCAATATACATGCTTGACCAGACTTGAATGTAATGTTTTACCCAAGATCCCAGATAAATGATGTACACCACTGCCTTGGTGTTGTCTGATTGCGGACAGCCAAGTCGTCCCAGAATATTGATCAAAAGACAATACTTTGACCAAATCCTCTTCAACATGATGCTCAGGACTCCTTTCAGCCCAACAGGCTAGCATTCATCATGAAGATAGCTGGAAGGAAGGAGCAACTACAGAAGTGACGAGTCATACAGGTTCTGGGCTGGAGAGTATAAAACTGAGACCAGAGTGTCTGAAGTTTCTCCTCTGAAAGGAACACCGGATTATCTGGGCCTTGTCCTGGGCAAGACTTATCGATTCCAGCAATGATTTCTGAAGATTTAGAAACTATGCGTATCGCTGGAATGCCGGAAGGTCAACTTCACATTTGTCTAAAAAAAAAAAAAAAAAAAAAGCCTATGCAGTCTGCTTTCTGAACAGGTTGTTATCCTAAGTATCCCACAATGGGGACACCATGCGATTGCAGCAGGTAGAGGGGGTCAGCACCTTGGTGAATACCCAAGGTGCAAATAAGAGGCTGAAAGGCAGGGACATGAACTGTCAGACAGCTCCTGGTCTCTAGTAACGATCAGGAGCTGGTGAACTGGCTACCAATCATGACCACTGTCACAGCCAAACACAGTGGTATTGTGATCAGGCAGATCTTCACGCTTCCCCGGGTGTAATAGCCCAGTTAAAGGGAAGCTGGGTGGGGAGGGATTAAGGATAGGCACAATCTCTGCCAGAGTGGCAAACACCCCGATGAGGCTGGGCACTGCTAAATTCACAGTGGGAATAAAATGGTTCCACACAAAAGCCTCACTAAATGGATACAAAAAACCTGTCAAGATGTTTCCAATCTCCACAGAGAAGTAATTAGAAAAGCGGGTGCAAACGGAATGTCTTTGCAGCCTTAAAGGATAAGTTCACTTTTTAAAAAAAGATTATAAATGCACATTTTTTTGCAAGTAAAAAAATAAATGTGCATTTCTTATTTTTATATTTTTGAAGCCTGTAAAGCCACTGCACCAGCATTCAGCAGATCGCTGGTGCCATGCAGGTCTCCCGCAGATCTGTCAGTTTATCTATGTGCCCATACATTCTCGGGGGGAGAAGATCCCCGCTAGCTGTCAGATCAGGGAGGTGTGGGGGGCAGTCTGTTTTTAACATGTTACTCTTTGAATTTGGGTCTGATCCTCTAGTGCCTCTGCTGCACACAGCATTATGAAAACGCTTTCCTTTAGTTTGGAAGTAATTGCAGTAGACTTGGGCTCTGGTGTAAGCTCATCAGTCGAGGACTGGAGGCACTCAGGACCAGGCAGTTTTTGCAGCCAATGGCTCAGAAGCTGCTAAGGCTGCTGGCAAATCAGATCTAGAATCTGCAGGAGAGGGTACTCTTGTGACTTCTGAGGTCAGTCGGGAAATGGGGACACTCAGTCTAGCCAGGATTGTTCATAAAATGAACTTTCTCTTTTCGTCCATGGACGGACACAGCCTTCTTAATTCTTGACATATGGGTTATGTTCCTGATCATAGGAGAGGACTAGACAGACATGTTGGATATTTAAATACATGTTACTTTAACAGAGTTGAACAGCCCCGCCCAGGGGGCGGTCCCTCCAGACATAACCCTCCGCCCTGCAGTTGGCAGCTCAGTTTTTTTCTGCCTAGCAGAGGAGATGGATGTGGCTCCCTTTTGGGCCCAGAGTCCTGAGGAAATTTTTTATTTTATTTTTTTAAAATTTATTTTATTTTTTGTGATTCTTCTATCAACAGTCGGCTGGGCGACAGGCTGGATATATAGATCCCTGTAGTCTTCCCAGTCTGGCCAGCGAGTGTGTACATTCCCTTGCAAATAAGGCGTCGGGTCTGTCACGACATACCCCATGGCTCCAGGGGTGGCCGGTGAGCTTCTGCTCCAAGGTCCACATATGACTGGGCTGCTTGCTTTCTCACTCACAGTGGACCAAGCCGACAGCTACTCCGTACTACTCGGTTCTAGTCTGTCAGGGGCATACCAGCAATGTCCACGCATGGATGGGTAAGAACAGTTCCTTCCGTTTTGATGGTTTGGAACAGCTGGCCTTTCCTGGAGGGTCATTAGGGGGTCCCCTGTCCTCCCTTCCCTCCCTCTGTCCCCCCTCTTTCCTCCTCCCCATTGCGGGGCCTGTTGCCTTGGTGGGGTGTACCTGTAGGGGTCTCCGTATCCCGGTTGGGGGGTGTCGGGGTCCGCTCTCTGTGGGGGTGGTGTGTTTTTTGGTAGCCTCCGCTCGGTGTTCCTGCGGCCTTCTCGTCGACCTCAGTGGGCTCGTGCGCCATTTTTAGTAGCACCGGCGCCATTTTCTAGTGGTTTTTTTTTCTGTATTGAAAAATTCCATTGGCGGCCATTTTGTCGTAGCCGCGCTGTGGCACAGGTCTTCGTTGCGGGCGGCCATTTTCTTGTAGTGCGCCCCCTTTTTTCCTGAGGAGCCCGGCGGCCATTTTGGGAATGTTTTTTTTTCACTGTGTGGCTTGGCCTCTAGCGCTGGAAGCTTCCTGAATGGCGCGAATAGCGATAATCACCTCACAGATTACCTCAGGTGTGTGAGAGCGGACAACTGTGCTGCGCAGTCTCTGGCTGGGTGGTGTGGCCCTGGGTAACCCCCCCCCCCCCCCCCCGGTTAGCGCAGTTAGGAGGGTGAATTGTCAGTAAAAACGTATACATTATGTTTTTACACACACACTAATACATACACAGTATGTGTATGTATTATACTAATGTGTCGACTTGCACCTGCAGTTACTAGGACAATTTGTCTTCAGCCCTGGATGCGGGCGTTAGGGGGGGTATGAAGCGCCCCTCCCCCCGCCATATCCTGGGGAATGCTGTGACTTTGACTCAGGACCACTGTTCTGAGATGTCAGAGGATGCCATCTGCCTGGAGTTTGCATGTTCATGTCTGCGTGGTTTTCCTCCAGGTGCTCCAGTTTCCTCCCACTCTCCAAAGACATGCGTGCCCTCGGCGCAATACACAGTATAAACATACAGAATATATTTACACACACACACCTAAATACATAACACAGTATGTGTATGTATTATTACTCTCTGTGTCTGCGTGGGTTTCCTCCGGGTACTCCGGTTTCCTCCCACACTCCGGTTTCCTCCCACACTCCAATGACGTGCGTGCCTTCGGCGCAATACACAGTATAAACAATGTGTTTGTACAAACTGCACTTATCAATGTAGTAACTGCTGGGACATTCACTGAGTCCTTTTTTGGGTCACACTAACCGACCCGCTCTATATAGGTTTTTCCTTATGATTGATTTCTTTGATGGATCAGAGATGAGGAATGGGGACTGCCGCAGAGGTCCTTTTTGGTCCCTCAGCGCACGGCCGTTCGTTATCCCTTTCAAGAGCATTTAAAAAAAATATGATTTTTTTCCCCATGAAGTTGACCCCCTGATATCAGGGGTACCACTATCCCGATAGGCGGGACACCTGCTTTTAAGGACACTACTGATAGGTGATCAGAAGCGGTGACTCGGACTGTGTTCGCCATGCTGGGGTCAGCGTTGCGCCCGTTAGTGGCTGCGACTTTGGTGTCTCTGACACTCACTGAATGGACAAAACATTTGTACCAGACAGTGGAGGAGCATGAGCTCTCTCAAAAAGTTGGGACACTGGCCGACCAGCAGGTGCAGGGTCTGGTGTACGTAGGTGCGGCAATCCTGGATGTGACTTCTTAGTCTCCAGGGCCTCTGTGTCCGTGGTGATCTTGCGCCACTTGAGAGGGCTGATATACTGGTCCGCTGACCGAGCTTCTATGGAAGCTCCGACAGATTTACCTTTTCAAAGGTGGGAGGATCTTTGGTGGCTCACTGGACGACGTTAAGAATGTCACAAGAGGTAACTGAATACTTCTACCTCAGTCCACTAAGAGTAGAGGGCCGCCCCCCCGTGAGCCGGGACCTTCCTTCCCCGTACAAAAGCGGTATTTTTGACGCGGGGTTGTCATACCCATACCGCCGCAGGACAGGTTTCAGGGATTCTACTCGAATCTGTTCATGGTCCCAGAGGAGGACGGAGTCGTCCAATCCTAGACCTCAAGGCCCTCAATGCCTTTGTGTAGCCTTCCTGTTTTCCGACCGGTGGGTTTGCAAAGTGGTCTCTTCAGGGTACAAGATCGAGTTTTTCTTTCTTGTTCACCGAAAGGGTTTCTTTGCCTCAAATCTTCCTCTCCTACCGTCTCGTCGGACTGCCCTGATGGGGCAGTTCAAGACATGTTGGGGGTTCGGATATTCAGGATGGAGTCGGTTCGCTCCATCCCGGGGACCTTCGGGCGTCCCTGAACATCAGGGACGCGTGCTTGCTTGCACCATGGTTCCTGCGTTTAGCGGTCAGGGAGGACCACTATTAATTTGTGGCTCTCCCTTTTGACCTAGCGTCAGCATCAAACGTTTCACCAGGGTGCTCGCCCCGATTCTAGCCTTGCTGAGGCAGCGCGGCATTGCCTTCATAGGTGGTTTAGATGGTCTTCTGTAACCTGTTTCCAGATTTAAATTAGAGGAGGACATGTCTATAGTCAGTCAGACTCTCCAAGACTTTGGGTGGATGCTGTACCTCCAGATGTCGGTGCTAGTTCAGACTCAGCGCCTAGAATACCTGGGGCTGTTTCTGTACTCATCGGAGGCGAGAGTTTTCTCCCTCCAGAGAATTTGCAGACGCCCCAGGCTGCAGTGAGTTGGGCCTCCTGGTAGCCTCCTTCCAGGCAGTACCGTATGCCCAATTCCACACTCGGATTGGAACAAATCCCTGTTATCTTTGAATCATCAGATTCAGGTAAATCGCCTAGTCGCGGCCTCTCTGACTTGGTGACTGACATTCCCGCCATTTCAGTCCAGGAAGTTTTTTCCTTCCTTTCTATTGGATGCCAGCCTCACAGGTTGGGGGGAGTCTGGGGGGGGTCCAGTCGGCCCGAGGTCGCTGGACTCTGGACGAATCCCGTCTCCCGATCGATGTCTGGAACTTCGGGCGATCAGGCTGTGTATCTTCTCGTGGTCGAGGAGACAACAAGGGCGCCCGATCAGAATCCAGTCAGACAACGCCACGGCTGTGGCTTATGTCAACCATCTGGACATCCTGCGGTGGGTGGGAAGAAGCGTGCCAGCTCTATTGGCCGTCTGCATTCAAGGTGTAGAACTCTGGCTGCCGGACTATTTGAGTCGCCAGTTGCTGGACCAAGGGGAGACTGGTCATTGCATCCGGAGGTGTTTCAACTCCTTTGCCAGAAGTGGGGCACGCCGGTCTCAATCGCGTGGTGTCGAGATTCGTGGCCAGGTCCTGAGATCCCTGGGCAGACGCGTTGGTGACCAGTGGGGTAAGTATCGGCTAATTTCTGCCCATCCCCCCACTGATGTTGCTTCCTCTTCTGCTCCGCAGAGTGCAGACAGAGGGGATCCCGGTGATCCTTATCGCTCTGGATTGGCCCCGGCGTCCTTGGTATGTCGACTTCGTACGCCTGGTTGCGGATGCACTGGCGACAGCCAATGCAGGAGGACCTTCTGTCTCAAGGTCCCATACCTCACCCTGCTTTAGTCGATGGATTTAATGGCATGGCTATTGAAAGCCAGGTACTAAGGAACCAATGTTTTTCGGATTCGGTCATCTCGACCATGCTGAGGGCACTAAAATCTTCCTCCAGGAAGATCTACTATCGCACTTGGAAGACATACATCTCTATGTGCGCAGAGATGGAGTGGCGTCCACGGACGTATTCGGTTTCCAGGGTCCTGCTGTTTTCACAGCGTGGAGTGGATCGGAAACTTGCCTTTAAGCTCCATTAAGGGTCATGTTTCAGCTTTGGCTGTTTTCTTTCAACGGCCTTTGGCAACCCTTTCCCTGGTGGGTACCTTTTTTGTATAGGGAGTTTTGACAATTAGACCACCTCTCCCTCCTTGGGATTTGAACCTGTTGTGCTTGGTTCTTCAAGAACCTCCTTTTGAGAACATCAGAGAGGTTCCTCTCTTAACACCATCTCAGAAGGTGGCCTTTCTAGTGGCCATTACGTCTGTCAGACAGGTTTCTGAATTGGTGGCCTTGTCTTGCAAGTCACCATACTTGGTCTTCCATAAGGATAAAGCGGTACTACGCCCGCAGCCTTCGTTTCTTCCGAAGGTGGTTTCAGCCTTCCACCTGAATGAGGACATTGTATCCATCCCTGTGTCCTTGGCCTGTCGCACCCCGAAGAGACTGCGCTCCATACTTTAGACGTGGTATGTGCCTTGCGGGTGTACCTGTCTGCTACGGCTCCGTTCCAGAGGTCTGATTCACTGTTTGTGTCAGTGTCTGGTCCACAAAAGGGCCTAGCGGTCTCGTCGGCCACCGTTTCTCAGTGGATCAGGAAGACCGTTGTGCGGGCCTATGCCCTTAAGGGGGCGGGCGCCCCTCCTTTCCGGGCACGGCGCTTTCCAGGGCAATTAGTGCTTCCTGGGTTTTTTCCGACATCAAGCGTCTTTCTCTCACAGGTGTGCAGGGCGGCGACTTGGTCGTCCGTGCGCACTTTCTCAAAATTTTACAAGGTTGTTGTGAGTGCATCTTCAGATGCTTCCTTTGGCCGCAAGGTTTTGCAGGCGGCTGTTTAAAGTTGCAACTCCTCCGTTAAGGAGCTCTGCTTGCTTGGCGGGAAGTTGGTTTTTTGATACTGTTCCCACCCCTCATTTTTTTGACACTGCTTGGGGACGTCCCATATGTCAAGAATTAAGAAGGCTGTGTCCGTCCATGGACGAAAAGAGAAAATAGGATTTTTTTTGTACTCACGGTAAAATCCCTTTCTCTGTCGTCCATGGACGAACACAGCACCCACCCCTCCTTTTTAGGTTTGTACTGCTTGTTATAAACTGAGCTGCTAACTGCAGGGCGGAGGGTTATGTCTGGAGGGACCGCCCCCTGGGCGGGGCTGTTCAACTCTGTTAAAGGTAACATGTATTTAAATATCTAACATGTCTGCCTAGTCCTCTCCTATGAACAGGAACATAACCCATATGTCAAGAATTAAAAAGGCTGTGTCCGTCCATGGACGACAGAGAAAAGAATTTTACGGTGAGTACAAAAAAATCCTATCATCACTTCTATAATTCCACTTCTGGAGTCTTTTGAGACAAATAATCCTTTAAAGGGTTTGTAAAGGTTCGTTTTTTATTTTCTAAATAGGTTCCTTTTAAGCTAGTGCATTGTTGGTTCACTTACCTTTTTCCTTTGATTTACCTTCTAAATGTTTTTTTTCTTTGTTTTCTTTGTCTGAAATTCTCACTTCCTGTTCCTCTTCAGTAAGCTGTTCTGGCTGACTAAACACCGCTTGGATAATGGTGTGAAGTTTAGTGAGGAGAAACAGGAAGTGAGAAATTCAGACAAAGAAAAAAAACATTTAGAAGGTAAATCAAAGGAAAAGGTAAGTGAATCAACAATGCACTAGCTTAAAGGAACCTATTTAGAAAATAAAAAACAAACCTTTACAACCCCTTTAAGCAGTTTTAAGTGTATTGAATGTATGATGCTCTGAACAGTAGACTGATTGAACCTGTCTTAATCTTTAAATATAAATATTTTAGAAGGTAAAGTCAACCAAGCTGAATTTTTGGAATTGCTACTGCAGTGTTCGCTAGATTGTAGCACGGGGGCAGGATGCGGCCATTGGGGCACTGTTTTGTCCTCTGACACCAACTATGGGCAGTTTCCCCCACCTCCCAAATAACAACAAATATGGGGCATTGTTTATTCCCACTGACCACAATCTGGCTCCCATTAAGTATGAAGGAAAGTAAACTGACCCATTTGTTTGCAGACACCTGCTCCACTGCTTCAAATATACCATCACAGCAATAAGCATTTTCCTTTTTCTCAAACTGTTCTTGAGGTTTATTTGCACAATGAAGTCAATGTCACAAAGGTTGTCGAATGATATCAGGCCTTTAAAGCAGAACTTCATCCTAAAGGGAAGTTCTGCTTTATGCCCTGACCCTTAAACTGGAAGTTCTCCAATAATCCCCCTCCCATTTTCAGCAAACACTTCTGGATGAACGCAGCGTTCATGTTTATGTAGCCTTTACTAGATTTGGACTTACATTGGTGTGTCTTATGGTATATTCATGCTGCCAGGATGTTTCTGCGAGGAGTAACTGGCATTTCTTGTTGCATGCTTGAAATGTTGTGACATTTATTTAGTGGTAACAACATGTGGTGTTACATAGGAATTTTATTTTGCTGGGGTGAGGTTGTGTGATAACTGGTTTTATTTTAATGTATCACTTGTCGACATTTCTGTATATTTTTTTTATTTTTTTTTATTTTGCTCTTTGTGTGTGTTACTAGTGTCCTTTTATAAAAGAGCTTTTACATACTCTCAGGGAATGCCCCTCTTGCATGATCAGCTGCTGCATTGCGAAACAGAGAATCCTTGTCTGTAGTTTTCTCTAGCATTTATTTTTTATGTCAGTTTAATCATTAACACACAGTGCAGTATGAAAATTAAATTGTTGCACTTTGAAAGCAGTTGATTTCAATTGCACTTAGGCCCCTTTCACACGCAAAGTAGCATGACAAGTCGTTCCCCAGGATTTCCAATGACAACCATTCATATTAGTACGACTTCAAGTCGTTCCGACGTCAAAGTAGTCCCTGCACTACTTTGGTCGACTTTCTTGCCAGTAAGGCCCCTTTCACACTGGGGCGGTGGCGGTAAAGTGCCGGTATTTTTAGCGGCGCTTTACTGATAATTTTGCACCGGTATTCGGCCGCTAGCGGGGGCGGTTTTACCCCTCGCTAGCGGTTGGAAAAGGGTTAATACCGCCTGCAATGCGCCCCTGCAGAGACGCATTGCGGGCGGTATAGCTGCGATTTCCTATTGCTTTCAATGGGGAGGAGGGGTAAACACACACCGCTCCTCTCACCGCTCCAAAGATGCAGCTAGCAGGACTTTTGAAGCGGTTCTGCTAGCGCACCGCTCCAGTGTGAGAGCCCTCTGGCTTTCACACTGGAGAAACAGCAGCCGCTGTTTCAGGTCGGTTTGCAGGCGCTATTTTTAGCACAATAGCGCCTGCAAACCGCCCCAGTGTGAAAGCGGTCTTACACAGGCATTCCCTGAAATCTCGGTAAAATCGCACGACTTTGAAGTCGCAGTAGTGTGACAGGGGCCTTAATCTGAGCAATGTGGTAATAACTAATTCAAGTCTTTACTGATATAGCATTTTAGGCGATATTGTCGTATTACATACATACATTATATTCAGCTTTAAAGATTATATATATTTTTTTTAACTGTACATAATTCTTTGCTTTCTTTTCTATTGGCATTGGAAATTCACCCGCTGTCTGTCTGCTGATTGCACTTTTTTCAGCTTTTTATTCTGTGCTGTAAAAGAATATAATTTTTTGCTGTTCAAATGCCCTTTACACACCCCCTCTGGTTGGTTAAAATTTGATTTACTAAACATCAAAGATTTAGACATTTACAGGACTGTTCGCATTAGTAGCCTAATGAGTATAGATGTACATATATAGTCCTTGGGCTTTTCTAGTAAATACCGTAAAATGGTGAGGTAAGTATTATTTGCAAAGTGAATTTCTATAGAGTTGTACTTTAAAGTTCCCCATTATTGTCAAATGGCTATATACAATGTAGCATTCTGGCAGCCCTGTGGAAAAATATGATGGCCATTCTGTCTTTGACTATGCATATGCAACTTTTCACATCACATTAAGGTTTCTCTTGCTATTTAAACGGGTTTAATGTTTTATATATGAAAAAAAAATCCAGTCTGATTGTGCTTGTATTTTTAGTCTTGCACTTTTAGTCTTGCACATTTTTATATTTTTTTCTCTTTCTGGGTTCTAGTTTCTACTAACTCGCTAGCTCAGCAGTATGCCCACCCCAGTACTGCTCTACATCCTCACCCTCCTCATCCTCAGCCTTCAGCAACTCCTACTGGACAGCAACAATCTCAGCATGGGGGTAGTCACCCAGCACCAAGCCCAGTTCAGGTAAGGGTTATTTGTAATTTTTTGTGAGGAAAGAATATCTTTAAATTTGTATGCCAGGGCAAAGAAAAAAAAAAGTCATGTAGTTATCACTGCAATGCATGTGTATTATCTCCCCTTGTTTTTATTCCTTTTAAAAGATGCTAAAAGTATAGCAGAAAAATACTTGTTGGTCCTGGCAGAAGTGTACTTGGCTTTTTAATTTCTTGTTGCGGGCTGACGCAATGCTTTTGGTATATTGCAGTCACAAAGACTAGTGTAAGCCCTGCACATTTGACTTTGTTGTACAGAACCCATTCCCCCTTTTCATTATAGAACTTAAGGGGGGGGGGGGTGGGGTAGTATTCAGTATTCCAATTAGAGAGAACCAGGTCGGCAAAGTAGACTACTTGAGAAAACCACAGGGTGCGCAAAACACAAACCCTTTTAGATCAACCGAGGCGATTAAACTGCAGTGTTTACACTTATTGAACAGATAAAACAAATCTTTTCTGGGGTATATTAAACAAGTTACAAGAGATATAGAATTTTATTTGGGTTTATATACACCTTAAAGTGTTTTTCAGTTTTTTTTAGCCCACCTGCAAGACAAAGCTATAATGAGCTAGTATGACTAGCATACTAGCTCGTTATGTACCACTTACCTTAGATCGGGGCCCCCGAAGCCGCCCGTGTCCCTCTCTCCAGCCGCAGCCATCGCTGCGGCGATACCTGGAATGTTACTTCCGGTTATCGCCGCTCCAGCCAATCACGGCGCCGCTCCGTCGCTGTGATTGGCCGGAGCGGCGAAGACGTGTGCGTGCAGGAGCCGTCAAATTCGGCTAAGCCCAAGCATTGCTGGGACTTAGCCGAATTTGTGAATGGGATTAACCCCATGAATGCGCCGTAGACAGCGTCGCCTGTGATTTTAGTAAATATCTCCTAAACCGTGTAGGTTTAGGAGATATTTCTTGCACCTACCGGTAAGCCCTTCTCTAGGCTTACCTGTAGGTGCAATTTGCAAAAGTGGGTTTAGAACCACTTTTAAACCCGTCCCACATCTATCTGGGTTTGGGGATGAACAAACTTATTCAAAGATTTCCTTTAAGCCTAGGTTCACACTATGAACTGCATGTGAATCGCACTGCATTGCTGCGCGAATCATTGCACCTCCCTCACCGCATCAGTGTGAACCGCTGCTAAAGCAGATAGCGTGGCTGGTATCGGATTATATTTAGAGAGAAAAATGGCTGTGCCATTAGAAATATCTACCTTTCTTTCAGTTTTATAAGCTTTCTTATATTTTTTCACATCTCCCCAACCAGTATTATCAAATGTGTATATTTAGAGTGCCACGTGTCAGCCAGCACAATGGCAAGTTTATGAACACGTTGGAATTAAGTGGTTTTCTGCTGGAATTTGCCATAAGCAGGCAGCAGGAATCGGCACTATTCGAACCGTGTATGGGCAGGCTGAATGTACCAAGTTGATTAACTTGGGTACAACCAGTCCGCCGGATTTACTTGCGATCATCGCTAGTGGCTGATATACACACAAACTACAGTGGAACATTGGATTACGAGCATAATCCATTCCAGGAGAATGCTTGTAATCCAAAGTACTCGCATATCAAAGCGAGTTTCCCCATAGATGTCAATAGAAACAAAGATAATTTGTTCCGCATTGACTTCTATTGCATTCAATACCGCATGTGGCCAGAGGTGGGGGGGACGACTCTGAAATACTCAGACAGCTCGGCTGAACTCGGAAACACTTGGGAACCGAGTGTTTCCGAATGGCTCCGAACCGTTTCGAGTGTCACCGGCGCACACCGCAGAGGCTTGAATCCTGCTAGTTTTGCAAGACAACACTTGCAAACCGAGTCAGGATAAAAAAAAAAAATTGCTTGTTTTTTAAAACGCTCGTAAACCGCGTTACTCGTAAACCAAGGTTTCACTGTATTCCATTTTCTCTGTTCTTTATTGAACACGCCAATTAAACTTTCACAATGCTGGAGGAAAATAAGTGAACCCCTGCTGGTCAAACCTTTTTTGGCAGTAATTACTTCAAGAAAGTGCTTTTTGTAGACCTGCAGAACATTCAGGAGGAATTTCTTCAGCTCAGACACATTTTTAGGATGTCTGGTGTGAAGTAATTTCACAGCATCTATAAGGGTCTGAGCTCTGACTGGGCCACTCCAAAAGGCATTTCTTTTACAGAAGCCAGTCTGTGGTGGATTTACTTTGATACATGGGGTCTAGGACTGCAAGTAAGTTTTCTTAATTAGTTGAACAGTTATTGTTGCGATTAATCAGATATTGGTAATATGCAATTTTTTCCCTTTTTAGTTATGGTTGTGCATGGTGTCAGCACCCTCTACTATCTTTCATAATTTCTTTTTTTTTTTTTGCAGCTAAAACTAAAAAAAAAATTGGTGTGCAATTTAGTTAGTGGAAGTCCATGCAAAAACTAAAGTCCCTGCGTCTTTAGACACCACGGATCTGAAACTAACCTCTATTCCTGTAAAGAAAAAAAATTTGTATACATATCTTTTTGGAAGCCGATCTGACCCTCTCCAGCCCGATCCCCAGCAGAGGAAGCTTTGCAGAGGGAAGTGACGTCACCCATAGACTTGCTATGGGGCTTCTATTCTCGTCCGTCTCCTCTGCACTCTGCCTATACAGTAAAGCCACGGCTGACAGCTCAGCGTGAAATCTGGTCAGAGTGGGTCAGATCGACTTCCAAAAAGGTATGTTTACTCATTTTTTTTCTTTTCAGGGATAGAGAGGTTCGTGTTAGATACGTGGTGTCTTTTAGATGCAGGGATTTTAGTTTTTGCATGGACTTGCACTTTAAAGTTTAAAAATGTAAAATTATTCTTAAATATCTATATGCAGTGGTAAATATAAATAACCAGCTATGTGGTTAAAGAACAAAATATCCAATCCAATGACCTGATTTACAGTGCCTTGAAAAAGTATTCATACTTTTCGTATATTAATATTTTATTGGGATTTTTTGTGATAAGCCAACACAAAGTGGCACATAATTGTGAAGTGGAAGCGAAAGAATAAATGGTTTTTTAACCTGTTTTACACATATGTGAAAAGTGTGGCGTGCATTTGTATTCGGCCCCTCTGAGACAATACTTTTGTAGAACCACTTTTCACTGCAATTACAGCTGCAAGTCTTTTTTGGGTATGTCATCTTTGCACACCTAGAGTGACATTTTTGCCCATTCTTCTTTGCAAAATAGCTCAAGCTCTGTCAGATTTGATGGAGAGAGTGTTTAAGGGCGTTGTCCTGCTGGAAGGTGAACCTCTGCCCTAGTCAATGTCTTTTGCAGACTCAAACAGGTTTTCAAATAAGCTTACCCTGTTTTTGGCTCCATCCATCTTCCCATCAACTCTGACCAGCTTCCCTGTCTCTGGTGAAGAAAAGCATCCCCACTACATGATGCTGCCGCCACCACCACGTTTCACGGTTGGGATGGTGTGCAGGGCCATGTGCAGTGTTAGTTTTCCGCCACACATAGCATTTTGCTTTTAGGCCAAAAAGTTCATATGGTCTCATCTGACCAGAGCACCTTCTTCCACATGTTTGCTGTGTCCACTCACATGGCTTCTTGCAAACTGGACGACTTATGGCTTTCTTTCAACAATGGCTTTCTGTTTGCCACTCTTCCATAAAGGCCAGATTTCTGGAGTGCACGACTAATAGTTGTCCTGTGGACAGATTCTCCCACCTGAGCTGTGGATCTCTGCAGCTCCTCCAGAGTTACCATTGGCCTCTTAGCTGCTTCTCTGATTAATGCTCTTCTTGCAAGGCGTGTCAGTTTAGGTGGACGGCCGTGTCTTGGTAGGTTTGCAGTTGTGCCATAATCTTTCCATTTTCAGATGATGAATTCAGCAGTGCTGTGAAATGTTCAAAGCTTGGGGTATTTGTTTATAACCCAACACTGCTTTAAACTTCTCCAACTTTACCCCTGACATCTCTGGTGTGTTCCTTGGCCTTCATGATGCTATTTGTTCACAAAGGTTCTCCAACAAACCTCTGAGGGCTTTAAAGAACAGCTGTATTTTATACTGTGATTAAATCACAGGTGGACTATATTTACTAATTGGGTAACTTCTGAAGGCAATTTATTCCACTAGATTTTAGTTAGGGGTATCAGAGTAAAGGGGGCTGAATACAAATGCACGCCACACTTTTCAGATATTTGAATACTTTTTCAAGGCACTGTAAATGTATATCTTTCGCCTATCCTCAGTAGATTTAGATCAAAATCTTTAAAGAAAAATAAAATTGAAAGGCTAAAACACTTTTTTGCGTATATCAGACAGGCTGTAATATATCATTATGCATGACTGATTCCCTTGTCATAGACAGCTTACCTGTGCCTGCTGCCACTAAGACATTTAGTAACAGCAGCAGCATGCTTTTTGTATCACCTGTCATGATAGGGTTAAAAAACAGAAATGATCCCTTTTTATAGTACAAAAATCTTTGCCGGTAATCACTACTATAAGGGGTTGGGTTAATTCATACCGTGAAAGTGTGTATGTATAGAGAGATATAGATAGAAATCTATATCTATCTCTCCCTCTCTCTCTCTCTATCTATATATATATATATATTATATTCATGGGCAAAAATTTTTAAACCCCTGCATTTCTGTCAGATAATGCACCAATTTTCCCAGAAAAATTTTGCAGTTACAAACGTTTAGGCATTTTCATGTTTATTTCTTTTGTTTGTATCGGTATGACACAAAGTGGAGAAACAAAAAGCCAAATCTGACACATTCCATGCAAAACTCCAAACATGGACTGGAAAAAATTGTCACCCTCAATTTAATATTTGGTAGCACACCCCTTGGGAAAAAATAGCAAATCAATCGCTTCCTGTAACCATCAATGAGTTTCTTGCATCTCTCTACTGAAATTTTGGACCACTCTTCATTTGCCAACTTTTCCAGGTATCTTAGATTGGAAGGGTTCCTTTTCCCAACTGCTGTTTAGAGATCTCTCCACAGGTGCTCTATGGGATTTAGACTCATTGCTGGCTAGTTTTAGTAGTCTCCAGCACTTTTTATTAAACCATTTGTATGCTTTGGGTCATTATCCTGCTGTAAAACCAGAGACCCAACTTTCTGACACTGGGCCCTACATTGCACCCCAGTTTGCTTTGGTAGTCCTCAGATTTCATAATACCATGCACAGTCAAGACATCCAGGGGTCAATTCACTTTGAGTTAAATAACAGCAGTAAAATAACGCTTGCAGTAAGACAGTTGTGAAAGTGCAATTTACTAAGAATTTTGCGTTTAAATACAGAATGCGGCATTTGTTCGTTTTAGCGTTAATTACCGCATTGAGCTGGTTGCTAAGGAGCGGGCTGGGAAGCCGGCTGCCACATCCTTGACGGATGACTTGTCAGCAGGTCACACGGCTGACAGCTGAATGTAAAGAAAAAAACTTTGGTATGGATTTTAAGGGGAACTCCATGCCCCCCCCCCTCCCCCAAAAAATTCATACCAGACACGAAATGGGGGGGTGGGATGAGCGAGCACACCCCAAAGCGCCCCCCCATGTAAATGAGTATGGGGTACCCATTCACCAAAAAAGTGTAAAAAAGAACACAGTTTTTGCCAATTCCTTTATTAAAAAATAAAAATTCAAAGTGTCCCCAGACGTAAATCCATCATCAATCACGATGCCCGGGCACTGCCGGAACCTAAAAAAAAAAGCTCTGCTCGCGAGGATGGCTGGCCGCTAAATGCCGCCTCAGCCGTTTTGACAGTTTTTATAGGTAAGGGCAGGGCCACCTGGTGACATGGTGACATCACCTGGTGGTACCGTCCCCCTTGTGACATCACTGACCCTGCATGCACCGGTTTGATGTGACAAGGGGGTGGGGCGCTGCTACCAGGTGATGTCACCAGGTGGCCCTGCCCACCATACCTATGTTAGAACTGTCCAAACGACAGAGGAAACATTCTGCAGGCAGCCGTCCTTGCATGCCAAGCTCTTTTTTAAAAAAAATCGGGGTCGGCGGGGTGCGGGCGGTGTGACTGATGATGGATTTACATCTGGGGGGACTTATTTTATTTAATTTTTTAATAAAGGAATTGCCAATCTGTCTTGTCTCTGTGTTATTACTTTTTTGACACTTTTTAGTAAATGGGTACCCCATACTCTTCACATGGGGGGGCGTCTAGGGGGTTTGTCAAAGGGGGCTTCCAGATTCTGGTAAGCCCGCAGACCCCCCCACAACCATTGGCCAGGGTTGTGAGGATAAGGCCCTTGTTCCCATCAGCATGGGGACAATGTGATGTGCTGTGGGGGGTGCGCCTGAGGGCCTGATATGCATTTGGGGGGGGGGGTTAGGTGGCAGTTTGTTTTTTGTTTTTTTTTATCATTTTTATTTGGCGGTATTTGTTTGACAGCTGATGGGCCATCTATTAAGGGCACGGCGGCCAGCTTCTAGGCCTGCTCCTTAGCAACCGGCTATTTGTCAAAAAACAGCGTGAGGGTCCCCCTTAACTCCCACTCTGTTTTTTTACCAATACCGCATGCGATACCACCAGCAAAACCCTGGTGGTAAATATTGCATTTTTTTTTTTTTAACTCTTGTCCGTTTTGTGAATTGGACTTGAGAGCTTTTTAAATATTATTTACTGGCACGTTTTTCAGTTTGCGGTAAATACCACATAATCGTTCTGTTTTTTCTTTAAATTGGACTTAATTTACCGTATGCGGTAATTTATGCAAATGAGTCACATTACTGCGTTGTTGCATGCGGTAAACGTTAGTTTATTCACCCACCCCAGTGTCTGAAGCGGCAAAGCAACCCCAAAATATCAGTGAACCTCCACCATGTTTGATTGTATTTTCTTTTAAAGTCCTCATTTATTTTTCTGAAAACAGTAGAATGATGGGCTTTACCAAAAAGCTGTAATTTTGTTTCGTCTGTCCACAGCACATTCTCCCAAAAGGATTTTGGCTTCCTCAGGTAAGTTTTGGCAAGCTTTGATCAATTTTTTTCTCTCTTGTCCAGGGAGGTTGGCTACAGTGCCATGGGCTGTAAACGTCTTGACAATGTTAGTAGGCACAGTGGACACAGAATCATTAAGATCTCTGGAGATGGACTTGTAAACTTAAGATTGTCCATGCTTTTCCACAATAATTGTTTTCAAATCCTTAGACAATTCTTTGCTGCTCTTTCTCTGCTCCATGTGGCACACACACACACACACACAACAGAAAGGTTGAGTCAATTTATCACCATTTAACTGTTTTCCGGTGTGATTTCTATATGGTCATCACCTGTTAATTGATACAGGTGAGTTTAATTACAAATTACAGGAGCATCATACAATTTGGAGACGGTGCCAAGAATTTTGTCCAGTCCTTTTTTTGGAGTTTTGCGTGGAATGTGTCAAATTTAGCTTTTTGTTTCCCCACTTTGTGTCATACCAAAAGAAATAAACACGAGAATGCCTAAACGTTTGTAATTGCAACAATTTTCCAAGCAAAGTGGTGCATTAGTTGACAGAAATGCTGCAGGGGTGCCAATATTTTTGTGTGTTTTATAGAGAGATGGGGGTGTGCGTGTGTGTGTGTTTTATGTTTATGAGAGAGAGGGGTGTGTGTTTGTTTTTTTATAGTGAGGGAGATGGATAGTGTGTGTGTGTGTGTGTGTGTGTGTGTGTGTGTATATAGATAGATATCCAGATAAAGATGTAGATCTATATATAGTGTGTGTATGTATGTCTATAGGTATACATCTATAATCTCTATCCTCTACCCTTAGGTGCAGTGTTGGCATGTACATTTTTTTTAAAATAAATGGCGACTAAAACTCCAAAAAGAACACAAAATTTAGGTGATAAATGTTTAACACATTTGGTAAAGAACGCATGTTTTTTTTTTGTGAATTTAATACTTTTGAGATGAATACCGCTTGAGTTATTTTAACTCAAATGCATGCAGTATTTATCTATTGGTGAATTGACCTCTGTATCTTTTGTTGCCAATGTGTTGACTTGAACTAATTTTTTCTTCTTTTTTTTTTTGTTCCTTTTTAGCATCATCAGCACCAAGCTGCCCAAGCTTTACATCTAGCTAACCAGCAGCAACAATCTGCAATTTACCATACTGGACTTGCCCCTACGCCACCTTCAATGACCCCAGGCTCCAATGCACAGTCCCCACAAAGCAGCTTTCCCACTCAGCAGACTCTATTCACCATCCATCCCTCCCATGTCCAGCCTGCCTATACCAACCAACCTCACATGGCTCATGTGCAGCAGGTGATATATATGTTTTCTTATATATGGAAATAGGCATGTGCCTTTTTTCCTTTTTTGTGCATTTTTTTTCCTCATTGGTCTTCCTCAGAGTAATACTAATAAGTTTAAGAGATTAAAATTGTGGATAGCATTCTGACTGTGTAAACATTTGTTGCTTTTTTTTTTTTTTTTTTTTTTTTTTTTTTTTTTTTTTTTAGAAATATTTTTTTCTCTCATCCTTTTCTCTTAAGGCTCATGTACAGTCAGGAATGGTCCCTTCCCATCCAACAGCTCATCCTATGATGCTGATGACGGCACAACCACCAGGGGGTCCACAAGCTGCTCTACAACAGAGTGCTTTACAGCCCATTCCCGTTTCTACAACTGCACACTTTCCCTATATGACACATCCTCCAGGTGAGTAACAAGATGGCCTAATATGGTCTTGTGATATTAACAGGTTGCTGTTTTTTGATGGCTCATGGGTTTTTGGAGGTGTGTGTGTTTTTGTTTAAGTGTGTGTGTAATAAATATAATATTATTTTTTTTATTATTATTTTAATATCAA